>KV426175.1:35439-70761 GCA_001632375.1 Exidia glandulosa HHB12029 | reverse complement strand
TAGCTCGACGCCTTGAGGTAGGTGTCGTATACGCTCCACTTGACGCGGCCCTCTGCGCGAGCCTCATCCTCGACGAGAGTACGGGGCTTATTAACGTCCTTCTTCTGCTCCTCGCGCGTTTCTTCTTCGCTCTTCGCAGGCTCTTCCTTAACCTCGGCGGCATCGTGCTTGATCTCGTCGAGCACACCGCGCGTGCGAAGTTCCGCGACCGTGCCGGACGAGTCAATACGGCCGTCGAGCATGCGCACGACGTACGCCGCGGCAGGAAGCATGAGCTCAACATGGTGCGTAACGAGGACGATGGTGCGGTCCTTCAAGAGCGCGCCGCGGAAGAGTCGGTCGAGAAGTACACGCGCGGTATGGCTGTCCACCGCGCTCAGCGGGTCGTCCAGGATAACGTGCTTCGTGCGCTGGTACACGGCGCGGGCAAGCGCGACGCGCGCCTTCTGTCCACCGGAGAGCGAGACACCACTTCAAGCGCGACGAGGTCAGTACAATAGTCACGACGAGAGGGCACTCTGGCGCACCGTACGCCGATCTCGGTCTGGTCACCGTCGTCCAGGATAGCCAAGTCCGGTTTCAGCGCGCACGCTTCCACGACAGCCCAGTACCGGTCTTCCTCAAACGGACTTCCGAACAGAATGTTGTCGCGGATAGTATTGTGCTGTAACCACGGCGTCTGCGCGGCGTAGCTGACGCAGTTCTTCAAGCCCGTATCTGGGTCGACTTGCGTCGTGTTTTTCTAAACCAACAAGCAGAAGATTAGCCGTAATAGTGGCGAGCATGAGCGGCAGATGGGGTACGTACGGGAATCAGGACGCGACCAGTCGCGGACGACTGGGTCATCTCGCCGAGGAGTGCATGCAGGAGCGACGACTTGCCGCTCGCGGTCGGGCCCGTGACGAGGGTCAACTTGCCGCTCGGGAACACAACGTCAATATCGCGCAGCTCGAACGGTGTGTCTTCTTCCTCCTCCTCCTTGACCGGCGCTGGAACCTCGGTGGGTTCCTTCGCCCAGAACGACAAACGCAGCCAACGCTTCTTCGCTTTCGGCTTCTCCTTCTTGTCGTCGGGCGACACGGGCTTGTTCCAGACGAACGAGGCGCGCTCGATGCCCAGGACGTCCGAGGAGTTGGCCGCGGTCGGCGCGGCGCGCTTGAGTGCGGAAATGTCGTCGGGTACGTCCTCCTCCTTGAGGAAGGACTCGATGCGGCGGACCGAGACGCCTATGCGCAGGAGTGAGGCGACGAAGTGCGGGATGAGGTTCAGCGGGTTCTGGAGCATGTTGAACAGCGCAACAGCCTAGATGCAAAGTAGTTAGTCATGCGCATGGCGAAAAGCATGTTTGGCGGCGAACCGTGAAGGCGGTGGGAACCGTCAGCGAGTGACCGGTGTAGATGTACACAGTGAACGAGGTAACGGAGACGATCGAGGGCACCGTCATCCACATGAGACCAAAGAACGAGTTGTTGATGCGGTCTGCACGGTGCACGCGAACGTCAGCAAGCAAATACGCGTGGTCGAGCAACGTACCCTTGACGATCCAGGACAGCTCGACCTTGCGCGCCTCCAGAGCACGCTCAATCCACTTCTGTTCCCATGCAAAGAACTTGATGAACTTGACCTTCGTTGAAACGTCAGCCTCGCCGACCCTTGCGCGAACAAAGGAATACGAACCTCCGTGATGAGCTCGTTGAGCACGCTCATGCGCTTGTCCGTCGCCTTGAGGTTACCCTCGGAGATGCGTATGCTCCGCTTCGTGAGCCAGTGGTTGATAGGCAGAATGACGATGAACGTCGCAAAGCCCGCGAATGCCGACCATCCGAGGACACTGCGCGGAGGTCGTCAGTACGCGCGCGTCTCAAAGAAAAACAGCACGTACTAGTACAGGAACACACAGCACAGAATGACCTCGACCGGGGCGCTGACGAGCATGAAAATCCCGATGACAAAGTCGCTCACGCGTTGCGCGTCGTTCGACATGAGGTTGACGATCCGTCCAATATCCGCGCTCTCGGCCTCCTTCTTCTCGCCCTCGCCTTCACCCTCCTTCTTCTCCTCGCTCGCGTCCTTCTTCGTGACGCCGGAATAATCCTTGCGCCGTAACGACTTTTCGTATATGCCGGACATGATTTCGCATCTGCGCCAATATGAGTGCGCCGAAGGAACGTAAGCGAGGTAACTCACCGCAGATGCGCGCTCGTCTTGCGACACAGATAAAGGTACTGCAGATCGGTCTCGGTCTTGGTGATGCTCGCTGCAAACATGAGCAGCGCGTAGACGAGCGCCTGCGAGCGCGCGGCGGGCGTCGAGATGCCGTTGATAGACGCGAGAAGGCGACTGGACGTGTGTCAGTGGCGCGCTGGACGAAAAATACAAGCACATACTTGAGGAAGAAGGGCTGGAGGTATTGGAAGCCTACGCTTGCGTACACAAGCGCGAAGTGGCGAAGCATGTCGTATGCGTGGGCTGAAACGAGGCGACGCAGGAAGCTCTGTCCCCTGTGTGATGGTCAGCAGTCGCACGCATGTATGAAGTAGGACCAACGTACGGTAAGATCGACGAGAACTTGCGGAAGGTAGGCCGTGCAGCGAGCGTCGGCGACATGTCCCAGACGTCGCTCGGGTTCAAGGTGTTGTACGTGCCCTGTAAGGCAAACGTTAGCGTTTAGAAGTCAAGCGCAGCGCAGGAACGCACGTTAGCGATAATGGGAGTCACCCAGGCGAAGGTGAGCCAACTCCAGAGCGAGGCGTAGTCCTGCGGCGATACAAGGCTGGCCTTCTCGCCGGCCAGCTGCTCGAGGACCTTGGGACTCGGAGTAGCGAGTGGCATGCTCGCAGTCGCGCCGGCTGCAACGACGAGAGCGACGAAATTTGCAACTTTAGCGTAGAGCACCTCGTGCGTAGGGTAGTCCGCTTCGCCGAGTGCGAAGCGGTTGTACAGCAAGCCGCCAAAGTCGACGATAGACGCGACCAGAAACGCGAGCCACAGCGCGAAGAGTCCGTATGGAGCCGTCCGTGAAGGCGCCAATGTGGCAACGAGCGCTGCGTAGAGCCATGTCGCGGCGACGACAGCGGCGAAAGAATCCCGGTGCAAAATAGCGATGACGGACCAGGCAACGAGCTGAAGCCAGGAAATGGTCGCCAGCGCTATAGACTGAAGCGACCATCGAGATGCTGTGGGTTGCGAGGTTGGTGTGGCGTCCTCGGGATAAAGCAGCGCCTCTGCCTCGTCTAGCACGAGGAAAGGCTGCGGCGTCCACGACAAAACGCGCGACTTGACGATATTGGGCGTGAGGCGCGCGACGAGCAAGAGAAACGCGACACCAGCTGGGACGGCGGTGGTCAACGCAGCTCGTGTGCACTCGTCCGTGAGGTCCTGCGGATATCGCGTCAAATAGCGTCAACGAATGAAACTGACTATGTTACCGTCAGGCTCGACTCCGGGCACACCGCGGGCAGCATCGTCCAAGTCGCGGTTGAGGAAGGAGGGGAGTCAAGTGCGGCGCGCGGTGCCGCCCTATTTATCCTATCGCGCGCAGCTGGCAAGGGTGCCTAAACGCGAGCAATCACGTCTCGGACCCGCTGTCGCCGCAAAGTCACATCAAATTTCCGGCGCAGCGATTGGTCATACCTCATGGTCTATCAGAATTTTTCAAGCGCTGTGGCACGCCATTGGTGCAAGGTCTGCAGACAGTGTCCCATTGGTTCGTGTTTTAGGGGTTTCGAGAGAAAGTGGTCGGAATTTCTGATACCGCCGGCGCTAAGGAAATGCTGCGCATGCGAAGGTCATGATCAGCTGGGATCCCCTGTACCCTGGGTAAAGAGACAAACGGCCCTATACCCTGGGTTATCGCCGAACCGCAACGCATTCTGTGCAGAAATTGTGGCGACGTCAATAGGTTGACATTTGTCTCCGAATTTGACCTGAGAATTTTGGCGTTGCTCACACCTCCATTATACTGGAAGGAGGAGCTGGTCAGTCTGGAGTCTGTGGTGTCGCGGTCGTACCTTAGAATTCTGCGCCTATCTGAGTCACCAAAGATAGCTGCGATCAATGTCGTGAACATCAGCAGGAGGCGCTCAAACGACCTTCGGTGCACGGTGTCCCAATCAGAGAAGGACAGGTACCTCGAGCGCTTCAGCGTAGATCTGGGCAGACAGAAAGGGACAGCGAGAGCCCATACCAAGCACGAGGCTGTGTCGTCTAGTACAATTGAGACAGCGGGATGTCGAACAATGAGTTGCAACGCATCCGACCGTGGCGCCGGTCGCGGGCCATACTTCAAAAGGAAGGGAGCGACGACAGAGAAAGGCGACATGATATGACAAGAAAAGGGACGCCGTATGGTTCTGTAGGCTGGAATCTGAGGTCTGACAAGCATCCATGAGCACTCGCGAAAGATATGGCCGTCGGTAAGTAGCGACGCGTCGGCCGATCACGTGATATCGTGTTACACGACCACGGTCAAGCGAGACTGTCCGCAGACTAAGTCGATGCCGCGATAGACGAATAAAAGCAGCATATAGTCTTACGCCACCCAGGTATAGACTGGTTGCAAGCACAGCCCTTGGAGCGGTCCAGCGCACCCATAAAACGCGTCACCCTGTGGAAAGGCCGAGCCAGGGCGCAAAGAAGTCGTGTACTGCTTGGCCAGAAAACAGAAGCCCCGAAGCGAGATATGTCACGCGGAATATGAGCGGGCGAGCTTGCGTTCGGGTTGTGGTGGCAGGAAAGAGCAAAAACTGCTCCGAACTGCAGCCGTTTGACTTCTGGTCGGACAGATCTAAGGTTACATCCGGGACTTGACCATTCAACAGAACGTGGATTGCATTTACAGGCGATATTTCAGAACTGGGAGCATGCACATCGGATCAGAGTCCGTGTGTTATAATCATCAGAGTCCGTGTCAGAGATCGAGAGGGGTATAGGTTAGGAGGGCGAGGACGCCAAGAAACCGACACAGCCTTTGGTGACCCGCCCTTCTTCGCAGGTAATCCCTCACTCAGAGCAAGCCTCAAGAGTAGTCCGACCATTCAAGAACCACATATGGAGAAAGTCCCAGTAGAAGTGTTGTGGCAGTCGGCGAGATCTACATCGCCGTCACTACTAGAGTCTTCGGAATCCTCGGCGTCCTCTTCCCGTTGCTGCTGCGTGGTGATATGAATGTTGCGCGGCAGCGGACAGCGCGGAGGCAACTGCATCGTACGCATCACAGCGTGTGGTGCACGTAGACGACGACGACTTGCTTCGCGTTTAGCTGCCTGGCGACGTGCGTACTGATAGAAAAGCCAATCTTGATACTCCTCGTCGTCTTCCTTCGAGTCGACGCGCCGCCGTTTGGAGTCACGCTCGTCCGAGACACCGTGCGATGTATCGTCGTCTTCTTCGGACTTGACAACGTCGATGGACCTCTTGCCTGATGCGGAGACATCTGGTAGATCCGAGTCTTCCTCCTCGAGCAAGTACGCGGCGGGTGTCTCAGGAACAGGTGACGGGGCAGAGTCAGCAAACTCGCCGAAAACAGTCAACTGACCGTCGTCGTCCTTAGCCTGATCAGCCAACGCGGCTTCCGCACGCATCTCTCTGCGCAGACGGCGATATAAGAAGCCGAGGTCCTTGTTGTTGTAGATTGTACCCTCGTCCGCAGTCCTGTCGTCGATGTCGCTGTTGCTGTCGCCTGTCAGGTCATCAGAGTCGGAGTCGCTTACGCGAGCGGCGAGGTTCCTGTCGGAAGCTGAGACAAGAGTCGATTGTGAGAGAGCGAGAGAGGTGACAGGCGACGAACTCATCGTTGGCGGAGGGTCGGTATTCGATGCCTCGGGAGGAGCGGATTTTATACCAGTGAGCAGCTCGATGACCACTCATCGTTGGACCGTGGTAGCAAGAACAGCTAGTGCCGGTTGCCATAGGTTCCTCCGGCCCGAGCGCTCCTCGTCGAGACGAGGTTGGTCCGGCCCAAGCAGCGGTTTGCATCCGGACCTCCGAGCACGCAAAAACACGATATTTGGATATGAGCAGTGTACGTGCAATGGCTACGGATAACAGCGAGTTAGAGTCCTGGTGCGTCGCAAGCTAAGAGTAGAAACGGCTTCGGGTCCAACAGAAGGACAGCCTAGGCCGCAGCATCTTGACCTGGACGCGATTATGGAGTAATTTCCAGCACTGTCGCCAAAGATGATTACGCCTGACCCTCTCGAACCGTTTGCAGAACTTCCGACCACCATCCTGAGCGGAGGTCAACGCAGTGCCGAGCTATGTCGTCGATACGGGAAGGGCATGAGTGTCCTGATATCGCCGTCGAGAGTCGCAAGGCACAGCACGTGAACAGGAAGAGGGATAGCATATGGAATCGTGTGGCGCAGCTGCGATAGCAAGGACGGACAGGAAGGCAACAGCGATCGACTCATAACAGCAAACTGGTGAACCATAAGCCGTTAATGGAACGAGATGATAATTCAACGCTCATTTCGGTCATTGGCGGTGCAGGAAGAACCAAAGCAGAAGAACCTTTACTGGCGACAGCAATGCTGTAGAGCGCTCTTGTCGTGTACGAGCTCGAGTCCTTGTCGGGCAGGAACAGTTCGTAGCTCGTAATAAAAGGAACGCCGTCGGGTTGCCGCGGGGAAAATACCAGCCTAATCACCGTTAGTACGATTAGGAGGAATGTAGATGCGCAAACGAAGCAAGAGTAAAAGGTCGAGAACGGTTCGACCGTAGGCCGTCGCTCGTCTCAATGGATTACCCATACGCGAGCGGCGTCGTCCATCTCGCGACATAGAGAATATAGGGCATATCGACGTTTGAATTCCGTATCTTGGTCTTCCAGATCGACTTTGTAGGCGTCGTGCGGCACTGCTGCAGAACCGTCAGCGGATAGCGACTAGCAACGGATACACATTGGCTAAAGTCATGGTTTTGCGCCTGTGGGCCTTCCTCATAGTCATAGGCCATGGACGTTGGCTATAGATCGACCCAATGGAACGCTGGAGTTTTCCATGATGACCGTATGAGGGAAAGAGGCACGTGCGGGCTTTCGGCGCTTACGGCTTAAAATGAAATTGGCGCCGAAGCGGTGAAGTCAAACGTTGGACAGCGCTCTGCATGATGTGCGGATTTGTGGGAGCAATCTAAATGACATGAAAGTCTGAAACGTGAAATCAGGTGCACACGCTCTCAGTCGTATCTCCTCCAGATATGATACCGAGGTGGCTTCTGTCCTCGACATGCGGCACGAGGACGACGCAGCCCGTCCGACTCTAGCTTTGGGTTCAACTCCGTAACCGTGGCGCGTGCGTGGGGTAGGCGCTCGGGAGGCGGCGTAGGGAGGTGGGCACGTGGGGAGGGTGCAGGAGTGCCTGGGTTCGCCGCCTTGTACGGGGTCTCCTGGCGCTCGAGGTGATTGAGAATCACGTCTGCGACGACACGTCCCGGGACGTGTGTCTCATTCTCAACCGTGAGGCGAAGGCGCTTTTGCTGCGATACACGTCCCTGCGCCCGTGTCCAAGCACCGGGACATGGCCCGGGCGATTCTCTGCTCATGGGAGCATCGTTCTCCTCGCTTTTCACGAATGCATCTTCATCGTCGTCGTGCCGGCGTTTCACGCCCGCAGCGGCAAGGACTGGATCGTGTTTCTCGACTTTGATTGAGACATTGCTGTCACGGTCGTCGCCCGTAATTCCGAGCATGAAATCGAGTTCCACTGTGAGGAATGGCGCTCGGAGAGGGTGGAGCGGGGAAGGAAACCCGTCGTCTTCGTCATGATCTGGATGAACATCTATATCCGGATTGTACCTGTAGTGGGGGTAATGCTGCAAGTCTTCGTCTCCTTGAGAGGTGCTGAGCAGCGCCGGTACGTCGAATAGATCGATGCGCGCGGGGAGGTCCAGTGGCGTTGGATGTTCAGAGCCTATCCCTGAAGTGAATCAGTACGCAGTGCAAGAGGGACTGTAGAGCCAACAGCTCACCTCGAGAGGGCTCGCTCCAAGGAGAGTCGCGAAGCTCATCTTCGTGTTTGACGTCGAGCTCGCCCTGGACGACCTCCAAGTCTTCGGGACGGCAGTCGAACGAGTACATCTCGAGGACAACGAGAGAGCGAGGAAGAGATGATGTTGTGGCAGTGATGGGGCGTGGGATGCTATATAGCCAGCGGGAAAGCGTGCCGTGCGCGTGGCGCCGGGAAACGGTTTCCCGCGCGGCTTCTTCTTCTCCGCTTGTCATGGACCAGCTGGTGCCGGCATGAGCGTACAATCATGCAGTAACTGTGTTGGGTTGGTATAAGCAACTCCAGCATCGTTGCGTTCAGACCTGCAATGAAAGGGCCACGGTAGGCGTGGCTCGGAACTGGGCGCGCGCGCCTGGAGAATTGAACCCGCGCAACTGGCTGCATTGCACCCACCAATGGCAGAGCAAGATACCATCATTTGCCACCAGTCGACCCTGTTGTCGTAGCTTCCCAAGCTCTAGCCGCATCGCAATGCGGTACCCGCTGCGAAGCACTCCCCGTGCGACATCTGAGAAGACTGATGGAGGCGTGCACACTGCCAGTAAGGCGACGGACTACTTATGCGATGGCATCATCCACTCAATACTACGTTACGAGCTCGTGAAGTTATACAGTTTCACTCAACGCGCCTCCGAGGGGTGGTACACGACCAAATACATGTCACGGCTGTCCATCAGGACTCACATCGCGAAAATGGTTCTATACTCCAGACGCTCCTGATGCTCGCCAGAGGTCTGAGACTTCTCAGAACTGTAGCTTGTGTCCAGAGATGTCCAGAGATGTCTCGCCGACAGGTCCTGATGCTCTCAGACAGTCTCAGACCTCTCAGAGCATCTGGAGCGTGCGCTTGTCTCTGGAGCATGGAACCATTTTCGCGATGCAGACTCCGGTCCATCAGGCCGCCTATTGACAACGTTGAGCGATTTAATGAGCGCTACGAACTGTACTGAGAACCGGAGACGGCTCCGATCTGATCTCTCGCGAACTGAAACCATGATTTTCAAGGCAGACCACGCCGAAAGGATCTTTATCTACACGCATAATGTACTCATTAGCGGTTCCTCACTTGCTTCGAGACCCCGAAGTATACGTAGCCGTTGGACTGTGCGAAGTCAAGTTCCGAGTTCGGGAGTGTCCCGCACAAGTTCCGCTACTTGGCTCACGCCATCACTATGGTTCGAGCGTCGCATTTTGCTGGACGAAACAAAACCCTGACCGGATTTTTCATAGGACTACGAGCGCGGACACAGCGATGACGCCACTCAAGAAGCGGCCCCGCGTACGCCATTGCGGTCACGACTACTCGGTGTATTCTAATCTGCACTTTCAGAAGTCGACTACAAGCTACCACCCGAGGAGCTGGACACTGAATTCAAGAAAGAGTTTCCACCCGATCCTGTCATAGGTAGCGAGATGGACGACGCCGCGCGCGTCTGGAAAGTGTATCGTAAGGAGGCGAACGCGTACGACGCCGCATTGCTCGACGGCTGGAGCGGCACGCTGGACATCCTCCTTATCTTCGTGCGTAACTTCTTCTGTCAGTGTGTAGCGATTTTTACCTTGTTTAGGCCGGTCTTTTCTCGGCCGTTGCGACGGCTTTCGTTATCGAAAGCTACCAGCTCTTACAACCCGACAACGCGGCGTACACCGCTGCGGCGTTGTACATCCTCGTCTCCGCTACGAACCACTCCACGGGTATTGTGCTCCCTAGTCCGCCTGATCTTCAGTACGCGTCGTCACTTGCGCGCTGGATTAACGGCCTGTGGTTCACGAGCATCCTGCTCTCGCTCATCGTCGCACTACTCAGTAGGGTTCTGTGTAAAATTCTCAAAACATTTTTAACACGTTATTTAACAAATTTGTTATTTAACATGTGTTAAAAACAATGTTAAATAACCATATATGGTAATGGTCTGGAAACAAGGTTTGGTACCTTCCTGCGGCCTAAAGTGGTATTTTCTGCTCCCCTGCCTCCCTTGTGGTCTCATGTGGGAGCAAAACGGGGTCTGCAGGGATATCTGAGGTCCTGTAGGTGTTTTATTCCCCCAAAGTCCATCGTTTTCGAAACACTATGATATGAAGTATTGAAACCTGCAAGTGGCTAAGGTATACAGCTCTGATCCATCTTTTTCAAGGACCCCGGAAATCCCCGATAAAGGTCCGATCCGTGGGCCCACACGAACCCGCCAATTTTGAGCTCCATGTCCCATCCACGGGCCCACACGAGGGCCAAAAGTTGGACCCAAGGTAGCCTGGATCACCCAGGCCTTCTGTAAGGCGCGAGCGCGGCGGCAAACCGCTGCGCGTTTGCCGCCGGCCCATGTTTGACCATGTTTGGCCGAAACGCTGCGCGCCTTACAGAAGGCCTGGGAACTGCCGTCCTTTGAGGGACCCGTCCACCGTCCGCCGTCTCGCGCATTTCATTCCTCGCCACCCACGCGTCCGTTCCTCGCGCAACCTCGCACACGAGGCTAAGCAACCAACCACTTGACATCTGTCTCCTAAAATTCGTGTTTAATCTCGTATATTCTCGTGCTTGCGGCTTGCCCTATTCGGACTTGAGCACACCCGCCGTGGTTACGCTGGTGCCCGATCCGTCGAGCCCGCTGCTTGAAAAGGTCTCTGGTATCGTAGATATGCTTCCTTCGCTTCGAATGTCTGTCATGGACTTCATATCTGTGCGGGAAGGCCGGTTACATGCAGACAGCCGTGTTCGACGGCAGCGCGATGCGTGCGACCTGGAGCGGGATATGCGGCGCAACGGCAGGAATACCGCGCCCTGGCGTCTTGGAGTTCGATACGCCATATGTATGAAGCAGTACGTCGACCTTGTCGCGCGCGATTCCGTCGATATCGAAGACGAGGGGCGGATTGCCGCCGCGGCCCGATTGCGATACATCGTAAAATCGACCATAATGAGCGTAGCATACGCGTCCAAAGGAGCACGCGACGTGTCAAATAGCAGGATTCGGCCTAACAGAATTTTTTATTCTCTTATCATAAATTAAATATCTGATACTATGAACGACTCTCCACGACTATTGTCATGTGGCAGGCCCCTAGATGGGCTAAAAATTGCAGCCCGAGGTGGCCTTGGACATGATTTCATCTATAACGGGGCTAAACACGGTGATGAGTTACTCTGGACTTGGTGTAGACCCACAGAAACTCGATGACACAGATCGAGCCTCCTTACCTCCCCTCTACCCACCCTAGGGAAGGCTGAGCACGTCTGCATCCTGATGCAGGTGCACAAGTACAGTCAAGCCGACCCTTATAGCAATACTTAGCACATGGAGACTGCATTGACTTCAGTAAAAAGTACTTCTACAGCCCATCATTTGCAACATTGGCTTTTCTCGAGTCTGCCCTGCGAAGACTTGCGAGGACGAGGCGTGCACGTGCGGCTGACATAATGACAGCATTGACAGTTGCTTCCGCGTATTCTTCTGGGTGAGAAACGCAGCGTGCATTCGGTCTACCAGGCATTGTACCGTATCAAAAAACGTGTAATAGCTATATAAGTGCATCATTACATGGTAGGTTGCCATCTGGACGGGAAAATTCACTCTCGGATGCAAACGGACTTACCGGAACCTTCGGAAGCTGCCGAAGGGAGGAGGGGGGGTCGGGCCAAAAGGCTAACAGAATTTTCGGCATGCCGTACAGAATTTCTTTTTCGCCCACCCCTTGGGCATGATTCACGTTTTTGGCGTCGTAAATGCCCCAAATGTAATACGGTTCGACAGGTAAAGACGGGCGGTGGAGGTCAAGGTCAGAGAGGAGTTAAAACTCAGCGCTGATCCTTGCTTCGAACGCGTGCGGGCACGCACATCACCTGCATGAGCCCGCATGATACCGCTCTGACGCTCACTTCGCCAGTCCGCACGCCCTGCGTTCCGCTTGTGTCAAACCAGTCTGTGTCACGCGGGGACAGCGTCCAACCGCCGCGCTGCGCCGGTCGTACCTCGCGCAGCGTCGAGCTATCATTCTCGCGTGGATGCTTCACCCGACGTGTGCACCTGCCTTGATACTGGTCCCGTCGACGTGCGGTAGATTGTACACACGATCGGCGCAGTCACTTTAGCGCGTTCGTACTGCGCCCTTACTTCGCGTTTCGTCATGCAGCTGGGTCAGCGCAGATCCGACGACGCACTTGCTTCCAACCGCTAGGATCCTCGCAAGCACGAACGAGCCTGCCAGCTCGTACTGTCTACTACGCCGTGCCGCGTGCATTACACATGGTCGCGCTGGCCTGGCCGTACCTCGTGCCGCTCACGCGCGTTCTCAAACGCACTATCGAACGCGCCCGGGTGCGGCAGATGATTAACGTGTCGCCGACCTTTAGCGCGATGTTCTTCGCTCATGTCGCTGCCGAGGTCCGAGAACTTCAGACGCGCCCCTCACTGCCGCGGTTTCCTCACACAGCGCTCGTCCCCGCGATTCGCCCAGATTGTCGTCCGGCGTCATCGGCACTGTCAAGAGTGCGCCGTTTTCCGCGAGCTTTAACATACGTGTGCGATTGCCGCTTTGCTCGTCAGTGAACTAACGCTCGTCGTTACGCAGTTCTCCGCCGCTACTATGACCACGACGACCGCGAGGGACGTAAACGAGCGCAACCTCACGTACAACTTCAATGCCGACAGGCCGACTGTACCGTCGAAATCTACGTCTGTGCCGATCGTTTCGTGCACGTCGACGTCCCAAGATTAAGTTTTCAACCCGTCAATGCTGTGTGCGTCACGAGCGCACTGTCTAGCTCCAGTCTTGCTGGGTACGATCTCCGGCGACGTTTACTCGTCACCCGCTGCTTCTGTACGCTCGACTCTCGAGGATGCCAGTTAGCCTGGTAAGTTTAAACACCTAACTTTATCGACATCGCATGCGAGCTTGACCATGCAGATCCAGAACTCCAACGTCATTGCTTCTTGACAGCGCTACGTACACCACACCGCCAACAGTGTCCCAGACATCGGTTCGTGAGTCTCGCTTTCAATTTATCCTCTTTGCGCGAGCTGACTTCGACGCAGGGCGCGTCAACCCGCACCACTTCGTCGCCGTCAGCGGGCGCTAAAACTGGGCGCGAGAATCGCTTGCCCTCTCGCCCAAGGTAAGCGTGTCGCCATTCGAAAGTCCCAACTTAGAAAAAACTTAGTCAACACCTCTATCCGCCGCCGGTCTGTCTCGCGCGTAATATCATTCAGACATATTCATCAGATCGTTTCGCGGCATGCGCATGTCCTTTGCTTTAGGCGCGCCGAGTCTTGTGCGTAATCTCCCTCCATAGTACACGGAATACAGTCAGTTCACCTGCCCGTGCCGCTGTCAATCAAAATGTCAGCGCCAGAAACGCCCCGCGGTGATCGTCGTGGATTTGGATTCGGGAGATGTTCAAGACCGACCCTACCAGCGCCGGGGGAAAACACTACATAGCACAGTCCCGCCAATATCTATCTATCTGTTATCCAACTGAGGCCAACGCACTCCTATTACTCTGGGAAACGTAACGGTACCGCAACACATCGCTGAGCGCGCTCTAAATGTTACTGCCAGCGCAGATCCACATCCCAAACGCTGGGTTCGTCTCTTCGCAATCTCTGTTCATCCCGCGCTACGGAGCCGCTTTGCACTACTCTTCTCGCTCACGCTGTTCTCTGGAAGGGTCGTTATTGGCGGAATTATAAAGATATAGACTACCTGCTACTCGCGCGCCCAAGTACTTCCACATTGTGGCCGATGTGGATCCAACGGTATGACAGAACTTCTAGGCGCCTCGTGCAAGTTGCTTCCGCCGCACTGCGGCAGCAGAAGCTGTCGAGGCGAAAGCGCGTGTGGCGACTTCCGATTTTGCGGCTTGCCCTCCGACTCCCACCATCTTGCTTCAAGACCGTCGTCCCGTCGTCTCGTTGTCTCGTTCCCGTTGTCCCGTCACCCCACTGCTCCATCGCTTCGCTCGTTACGCTGCACTGGCCGATGGCAGTCCTCACATCAGCGCTTGCCCACACGCCCTGCACCAGGTCGCCGACCTAGCGTCTGCCTCTATGTCGGGCACCGTCGGTGAGTATCTCCATAGTCATTCTCCATATGTGCCCACTAACTTACATGCAGACACAGTTGTATCGAAATTACTACTCTACTTCCCAGCTTCGTCACTCGTGTGCGTCGTTTTGTCATTTTTTGTCATTTTCCCCCGAGTGACATTATTCCCCGCGTTTTGCAGATTTGTCACCTCAACGTCTTGGATGCATCCGTAGATTTTTCATCTTCGGGTTCGCTGAACGCGGTGCGTAGTTTTGTCATTTGCCCCCGTTCGAAATGTTCTTTTGTCACCCGTCGCTTTGAAATGTCACTGACACCAATTTTGTAGTTCCGTTCCCGTGCGCGCAGGATGCATCTGAGGCCGTTTCGAGATGCATCCGCATGCATCCTAGTGCATCCCTTACGGGTGCTTCTAGGATGCACTGTGGATGCATCGTTCGAGATGGACGCGGATGTATCCTCGCAATGCATCCATGGATGCATCTAGACCTGTACCTTCGACTTGGATGCATCGCTCGAGGTACGTTCGCGTTTTCGCCCCGGATGCATCTGAGGGAGGATGCATATCTCTCTCAGATGCATCTGGATGCATCCGCTGTGCGCGTTGCGAGGTCATATGGTGTATATAGTAGTCTTGAACACAGGTAGGATGCATCCTATCGTAATCTATAAGACAGTGGGGATGCAT
The DNA here is from genome assembly GCA_001632375.1 of Exidia glandulosa HHB12029. Classification (NCBI taxonomy): domain Eukaryota; kingdom Fungi; phylum Basidiomycota; class Agaricomycetes; order Auriculariales; family Exidiaceae; genus Exidia; species Exidia glandulosa. Next base: position 56,028 of record KV426175.1, on the reverse strand, counting down.
CCATACGCGGACTACGGCTCGGAGGATGAGGGCCGTGGTTGTGGATTTACTCGTCACGGTCAGGCTTGGCAAAATTTACACCTGATGCGTGTTAAACGTACCAGACAATGCCAGCGTTCCCGTTCAAGCGCTCCAGGATACCAAATTTTTGAGCTAAGGCGGTCAGATGCACGTGACGGTCTTCCTACTTGCTACGCTAGACAGTGAGCACTGATGTCGATGGCGTCAGGTGCAGCGAGGGCAGAGGCAAGACCTGTGCGTCGTGGAGAGTGGGCACAGGAGCGATAGAGGACGGCGTCAAATCGCAGATTATACCTCGCGATCGTCTAGAACGTCTGCCGGTCGCCGTCGCCGTCGCTTGCGGTCACGCTCACTGCTGTGGCCTGCTGTCAGACCTGGCCCCCGTCTTCTGCGCAATCGTCTGACAGACAGTGAGGTAGGCGGACGGCGAGCAAGGAACGACCCTTAAGGCTTACCTAAGACTCATCTAGATGGCCGATCCGAGTGCACCCCGCCTCTGGAACGTCGAACAGGACACCGTTAGAGCGAGCGTTTTAGCTGTGAATTTAGCGGTGGAGAGAAACGGGAACATGAGCGGAGGAGGACAAGACTCGGAACACGGAGGGTTTTGGTCCCGCAGCGGGCAGTGCATCACGGAGAAGGAGGAACGGAAAACGACAATCGGTCTTCCAGTCGCCAGGTACACCTATTATACCACTCAAGCTTGTTTTTATGAGAGATTTTGACGATCGACCTTCCAATCCACATTCACCGCCTTACCAGTCGCGGCTCCATCCGGACAGATTCCGCCTCTTGCCTTCCAGCCATCATCATGGTCAGGACGTATCGTCCTCGTAAGGGTAAAAGCTGACAATGTTACCAGGACTATCAAGGCGGTCTGAGCGACGATAAGACTGAGCCGTCTCCCGCACCTGCGCTGTTTCCGGCCGCACCGATGGACTACAAGCTACCGCCGGAAGAGCTGGACACCGAATTCAAGAAGGAATTTCCACCTGACGCTGAGATAGGTCGCGAGATGGAAGATGCCGAGCGGGTGTGGAAGGTGTACCGTAAAGAGGCGAACGCTCACGACAGCGCGTTGCTCGACGGGTGGAGCAGCACCTTGGATATCCTGCTCATCTTCGTGAGTGCCAAATTATGCAGCTTGCTAGTTGCTTATGGCCTCCTAGGCTGGTCTCTTCTCGGCAGTCGCAACGGCTTTCGTTATCGAAAGCTAGCAGCTCTTGAAGCCAGACAGCGCGGCGTATACGGCGGCTGCGCTGTACATCCTCGTCTCCGCGACGAATCACTCCACTGGCATAACGCTTCCCGCCCCGCCCGATCTGCAGTACGCGTCGTCGCTGGCGCGCTGGATCAACGGCCTGTGGTTTACGAGCATCCTGCCGCTCATCGTCGCCCTGCTCAGCATCCTCGTGAAGCAGTGGATCACGGAATATCGTGCACAAAACCTCGCGTCGGCGAAGAGTCCGCGCGCATGGGCGCACAGACACGAAGTGTACTTGCAAGCGCCTCATGCGTGGCCCGTCGCCGAACTTGTGTCGCTGCTCCCGGTGATGCTTCATCTGTCGCTGTTCTTGTTCTTTGCTGGCGTTGTCGTGTTCCTGTGGACCTTGGATATGGCTATTGGGATCTGGGTGATTGTTCTCGGCGCCTCGCTCGCCCTCTTTTACATCGGCTGCACTCTGGTACCACTCTGGATTCCACAGTGCCCTACGTCCACGCCGCTTGTACATCACATTCGAAGGGGTATCATCTCGCCCCACCTCGTCCTTCTTCGCACGTGTGTGGCTTCACTACCTCTCGTCGCGAAAGCTCAAGATCTACTCATGGCGCGATTTTTGACTCGAGAACAGGAATCGGCTTGGGCACGAGCCTCCAACATCGTCTTGAGAGCCTGGACGCGACGAGTGTCATGTGCTACGCGACGATGAAATGAGAACGTCCTTATTGTTGAGAACGCCGGAGGTCCGAAAGAGTATGAAGCCATGAGTAAGCGTGCGTACCCCGAATCCAAAAGCTTGGCAACTTGAAATGTGGTAGGTAAAGGAACTCAGGTGTCCCACGCTGGCCCTTGAGCTGGACTCCGACGCGTGAGCTGACACTGCGCGCTCAACCGGCGTGGAAAAACACTTCAGAAGCTACTCAAGCAAGTCTCCCCGACAAAGGGTATGAGTGACGCGAGGGGTACCAAGTGTACTTGTGGTTGCTGAACGGCTGTGAACCGGGCCGAACCTCGAGTGGTACGCAACCGTGACTGAAATGTGGTCGAGTATCGTCGAGAAAAGCGGGGCTAGTCGCTCCGCCGGGATGTGGAACGGGAGACTCGAGCCTGTGGTGGCGGGAAGAGGACAACCTCCGTACAGGACCCGAGGACCCGGAGTCCGGACGACGCCGTTTGGCACCCTTCCTTCGTCAAGACATCTCGAACTTCCCGCGCGGGACAGAAATCAATCTTGATGTAGTCCAAGAGACAGGCGCACGGCGTGTTCAGCGAGACGACAAGGTCAAGTCAATGTGCGCCTGCTTTACGCGCGTCTGCTTTGAATAAAACGCTTGACAGCGACGACAAGGATGAGGACGACGTGTCAGACAGTGCGTTCTATCCTCTGCGTTACATGTCGGATGCTGATGTGGCTATCGTCCTTCGCGTACATGTGTACTTCTTACTCGCCACCGTCCCCGCCCTCCGTCTATATTTGTCGTACAGCCGAGCTCGAGTCGCTCGAAACATCCAAGATCATAGGCACTGGCCGCCGTACGCGCTATATCCGGGTCGACTACAGCAAAGTCGCGGTACCTGAAGATTACGAGGATGACGAGTCGCATGCATCAGCCCACCTCCGTCCTTGTGCTCATGACTCGCTTCAGAGTTGTGCGGATTTGCAACCAGTTCCTTACTCGTCGGTCGCCCAACCTGCACGCGTCTTTCCTCCTCACGCACCTCCCCCATCCCGTCGTCCGCGTACTCGCCGGCCGATATCCCACAGCCGCTCGGCCTGCGCGTCTCCACATTCACAGCAGGGATCAGCTCCGTTTACTCATTCAAACTAGCTGTAACGCGCGCAAGAGGTGCTCCGGTGGACGGAAAATTCACAGGGAAGAGTGTGCACGTTCCTCCGTGCCGTTCGGGTCTCGCGCAGACACGCTCGCTCCGCAAGAACCTTGGAACGCGTTGCGCAGGGTTGAAGGCTCCGGCCCTGGTCCGTACAGTTATTCTCCAGTCCCTCCATATCAGCCGTGCTCTTGCTGTGTCTGGCGAGGCGAGCTACGAAAAGACATCGAGTTTGAATGTCGACGACTGGAGCACCTTCTCCTCCTTCTCGAACTCGCCGCTGAAGTACTAAGAACCGAACAGACACACATTCCTACGGGGTCTGCAGGCAGCCGTGGCGAGCGTCATGTATTCTTACAGTACGTCGTCCGGTTCCTCGCAGTGGAGGATGTCTGCTGATGCTCTACGGTCTTGAAGACTAGGTGAACGGGACAAACGCATGCGTTGTACAAGTGCGAGAGCACTGGATCCAAGGACCTACGTTCCTAGATTCTCCCTCACGCGCCATAAGTTACTCACACTGACACGCTCGCACTCGAACAGAAGTGACGTCCGACTGGCAAGCGGAAGAAGGGTTGGATATGACTATGCCGGGCGATATCGTCTGTGGGAGCGGGAATTCGTACGTACAGCATTTTCGTTTTCCTTTCTCTGTTCCCGGCCGCGTGCCACTGACTATGTGACGTGGAGCGGCGAGCTGTACTTGCGTAACGAGCTGTCCTGACGGGTATTTTGATCCGTCCAACAGCCCTAGGCGCCCGCCCTGCGCTGAGGGTACGCGTCTGGTCGTACGCTGGCGCGGTGTGGGGAATGAATGATCCTGAATTAGATTAATCGCGCGCTGACCATCCCCTTGGGCGGCACTCGGTAATACAATCGCTGTGCCACTGTACAGTCGGCTGAAATCGATCCGAGATTCAAGCCGCAGTGTGTCGTAGGCCGTCATCGTCCATTGGGTCACTTGTTTCCAGCACGGGTGAATACGACAGGCGCAAGGACGTACGTAAAAGCTCGTGTTATGTCAGGGCGACCCTCGCCCAGACTATAAGAGGTACTACGGCTTGTAGTAATATGAATACTACAAGGTGTTTGCAACCGTTGTGGCAAGCTCGGACGTCAAGAAGCCTCCACTGTGCATAAGTCGACAGGCTGAAGGAACGGTCGAGCTGGGAAGTAGTTCATAAGTCATACTCAGCCTTGAATCGAGGTGCCGCGACCTGCAGTCTACCGGAATACGTACTGGCAGCGTCCCAGTGCAAACCCGGACAGCGCCTGCGGTCAAGTCCGAACAGGACCCGCCTCTTGCTTCACGCCATCGTCATCATGGTCAGCCCGCATCGTGTTATTTAAGGGACGAGGATTGAAGTACATGCTCTTAGGATTATCAGCAGAACCTGAGCGACGACGTAAATCAAGACGGAGCCCCGCGTACGCTCCGACAATCCTGTTATTATTTCCTGCCTTATTTGCACTTGCAGAAATCGACTACAGGCTACCATGCGACGACCTAAATATTGAACTACTTGATTATGATACAGATTCTGATATGGACGACGGCGCGCGCGATACACATTCTGATATGGACGACGGCGCGCGCGATACACATTCTGATATGGACGACGGCGCGCGCTTTTGGCATCATATCGAGGCTCATGATTATTTTTGTTCGATGGGTGGAGATAGTGTCATTACCTCCGTAAGTGCCAACTTGTGCAGCGTACTCGTTTCTTACTGCCGGCGTACTCGTTTCTTACTGCCGCCTAGGCCGGTCTCTTCTCGGGAGTTGCGATGTCGTTCGTCATCGTGAGCTACCATCCCTTCGAGCCCGATAGCGCGGCGGACGCGGCTGCGGACCTATACACCCTCGTGTCCGCGACGAACCACTCTACCGGAATAACGCTTCCCGCCCCACCCAACCTTCAGAATGCGTCGTCGCTTGCGCGCTGGATCAACGGCCTGTGGTTCACAAGCCTTCTGCTCTCCCTCATCGTCGCCCTGCTCGGCATCCTCGTGAAACAGTATATCGAGGAAGCCCGTGCGCAATACCTCGCTTCGGCGAAGAGTCCGCGCGGCTGGGCGCACAGACAGTACTCGCGAGCGCTTCATGCGTTGCCTGTCGCCGAACTGGTTTCCCTCCTCCCGGTTATGCTTCCTCTGTCTCTGTTCTTACTCTTTGCTGGTGTTGTCGCCTTTCTTTGGACGTTGGACACGGCGATAGGAATTTGTTTCATCGGGCTTGGGGCCTTACTCGCCATCTTTTACATTGGCTACACTCTGCTACCCCAGGGTGTCTGGGTGCGCATGCCCATTAGAGAGGCGAACGCTCACGACAGCGCGTTGCTCGATGGCTGGAGCAGCACCTTGGATATCCTGCTTATTCTCGTGAGTGCTAACCCCTGTCCTTTATTGTGTACTCACATCCGTCTAGGCTGGTCTCTTCTCGTTGGCCACGACTGCTTTCGTTGTCGAGAGCTACCATCTCTTGCAGCCCGACAGCGTAGCCTATACGGCTGCGGTCCTATACACCCTCGTGTCCGCGACGAACCACTCTACCGGAATAACGCTTCCCGCCCCACCTAACCTTCAGAATGCGTCGTCGCTTGCGCGCTGGATCAACGGCCTGTGGTTCACGAGTCTTCTCCTCTCGCTCATCGTCGCCCTGCTCGGCATCCTCGCGAAACAGTGTATTGCGGAAACCCGTGCGCAATACCTCGCTTCGGCGAAGAGTCCGCGCGGCTGGGCGTACAGACAGTACTCGCGAGCGCTTCATGCGTTGCCTGTCGCCGAACTGGTTTCCCTACTCCCGATAATGCTTCTTCTGTCTCTGTTCTCACTCTTTGCTGGTGTTGTCGCCCTTTTTTGTACGCTGGACACGCCGATAGGAAGTTGTCTCCTCGGGCTTGGGGCCTTACTCGCCATCTTTTACATTGGCTACACTCTGCTACCCCAGGGTGTCTGGGTGCGCATGCCCATTAGAGAGGCGAACGCTCACGACAGCGCGTTGCTCGATGGCTGGAGCAGCACCTTGGATATCCTGCTTAATTTCGTGAGTGCTAACCCCTGTCCTTTATTGTGTACTCACAGCCGTCTAGGCTGGTCTCTTCTCGTTGGCCACGACTCCTTTCGTTGTCGAGAGCTACCATCTCTTGCAGCCCGACAGCGCAGCCTATACGGGTGCGGTCCTATACATCCTCGTGTCCGCGACGAACCACTCTACCGGAATAACGCTTCCCGCCCCACCTAACCTTCAGAATGCGTCGTCGCTTGCGCTCTGGATGAACGGCCTGTGGTTCACGAGCCTTCTGCTCTCGCTCATAGTCGCCTTGCTCGGCATCCTCGTGAAAGAGTGTATTGCGGAAACCCGTGCGCAATATCTCGCCTCGGCGAAGAGTCCGCGCGGCTGGGCGCACAGACAGTACTCGCGAGCGCTTCATGCGTTGCCTGTCGCCGAACTGGTTTCCCTACTCCCGGTAATGCTTTATCTGTCTCTGTTCTTATTCTTTGCTGGTCTTGTCGCCCTTTTTTGTACGCTGGACACGGCGATAGGAATTCGGACCAACGTGCTTGGAGCCTTACTCGCTATCTTTTACATTGCCAGCACTCGGCGCAAAGTCTCCCTCGCCGAACTCTTGGGGCCTCGCGCGTTTGCTGCTGCGCCTGCCATGGTCCTACGAGCTGGACACAGACTCGTGCCTCGCTTTCCCACCGGAGCCGAGCAACATTACCTGCCCACAATTTTTGTTGTCAGACCTGTCTTTCCACTGGCAATGCAGCAGTCTACCAGCCCGCCAGTCACTGCTCGTGCTATCATCACGACACTCTATGTCCAACTGTCGCGGATTTTTCGTGGCAGGATCCAATCAACAGTGTCAGTTCACATTTATATTACCTTGATACCTTTTGTGCTCACTTTCCTCACCGCTGACTTTCTAAATGTCTAAGGTCTCCCAATGCAGATCGAATCCGTAACATCACGCATGAGATACACAATATCTCGTGTAAGCCGGTCGGCTATGGCGGTTGCTCCGACATATATACCGGCATGTGGTGCTCCGTCTACGGCGAAACAAAGGTAATCTTATCATCGGTTTCCGATAGTACACTGACAGTGTTTGCCGCAGGTCGCGATCAAAGTTATACGAGCTGCTCCAAACCCCTCGCAAATAGGCAAACTACCTCGCGTGCGTTGTAAACAAAAGTCAAGGCTACGCCTTGTTCTTACGGTTACCGCAGGCACTGCGGCACGAAATATCCGTTTGGAAGCGGCTTTTGCACCCGAACGTTCATGTCATGTGCGGCTTCTACGAAGGAATCGGTTCATTACCGGCACTCGTGTCGCCCTGGTACGAAAACGGGGATATCAATGGGTATTTACGACGGCGTGCGGCGGATCCGGACATTGGGATATTGAAGCTTCGACTGGTACGCAAGCCCTAGGCTCAGCATCGTTGATCCACAGGATCTGAACCTGCAATCAGTTAGGGGATGTCATAACCGGGCTAAAGTTTCGTGCGTCACTGGAGTGACCTCCGGCTGCCCGAGCTCACACTAGACGCAGTGCATGACCATCATATCGTCCACGGCGATATAAAGGGGGTCAGTCGGTCGCATTATGTGACGGTCACTATTCCTCATATTATCATCTTAGGGAAACGTGTTCATCTCCGACGACGGTGTCGCCCAACTGAGCGATTTCGGGCTTTCTCGTCTGCTCCTCGAGAATTCTCAGTCTATAGAACAGTCCGCAGTGAGGGGAACAACGAGATGGATGGCTCCGGAGCTGCTGCTGGTCGATGGAGCGCGTCACTCGTTCGCAAGCGACATCTGGGCGTATGGATGTCTTTGTATCGAGGTGAGTTACTAGCGAAGGACAGTCCCGTGCTCATTTCTCTAGGTATGGAGCGACGACAAGCCGTATCATACGAAAAGCTACGATCAGCAAGTCATATTAGCTCTCTCGCGAAACGAACCGCCATGTCGACCGGCCGACACGCCAGAGCATCTCTGGTACATCGTCAACGTGTGCTGCAATGCCGATGCAGCAGCAAGGCCAGCGCCGCAAGACATCATCGAGTACATCCGGCTACGCGCCATGACGGAACGGATATTTCGTATCGTAAGTATCTAGTGGTGTTGACAGTGCTCTATGGTCTGAACTCGAGAAGGCGCTTCCAAGTCGGTCAACTGACGCTGCCAGCGGATCTGATGTTCGGCGTCAGATAGAGGAACGCATGCGCGGTCTAGACTCGCAGCAGATCTCTGACCTGTGGCTCTTGCTGGATAAAGGTAAGTGGCTTCATGAGAGATCACTATGGCATATCATTGATCCACTGCGCGTCAGAGCTGGTGGTCGAGGTGGTTCGACTTCGCATCGTCCTCCCTCTCGGATGTTGAAGTATCTAGTCTCCCGACCTTCTGTAAATTTCCATCTGCTCCGGAGCAGGATATTAGTGCTCAAGAGAGCTTGCAACTCTGAGCGAATGAGAGTGCTCCAGAGCAGCCGGAGCATCAGCGCAACGCCTAGGTAATAGTATAGCATAAGTGACGCGAAGGGTACTTGTGGGTGCTGAACGGCTGTGAACCAAGCCTCGAGGACGAAACTGTGTTTCATATGTGTTCGAGTGTCGTGCAGAAGAGCGATACTATGCGCTCCGCCGGCATGCGGGATAGTAAAATCTTGACTTTCAGTATGTTCACCGCGGCGCTCTAGACGACGATGTAATGGTGAAGGACGAGCGCCGATGTGACACCGAGGATGGTGGCGAGAGCGAATAAACCGAGTAGTCCGAGGATGAGACATTTGCGGGTGCTGCGGTTCCGAATGTCATCCGCTTTGCTGAGAGTAGGATCAGTAGTAGTTAGGCTGCGTAAGGTGAGAACTCTTTCGTGTGACTGTAACTTGTGGAAACGTACACGTACCTGGCTTCCAGATCCTGATCTTTAGCGCCGCTGATTGGCAAGGCGACATGAACCGTCTGGGTACCATCGCCGCTCTCCGGAAGCTGGATCTTCTTCTCCGCAAGAGGCGCTAAAAACGTGCTCTCCCAGATAACCTGGTCACTGGGTTCGTAAAGAACTATTCCCTCCCATTTCCCCCGCCCAAACCGGGTCCCTCCCATTTCTATATAGGAGATCCCTTCGAAATTGTAAGACTGTAGAATTTCTAACTCAAGATCGTAATCCAGTGAACCCAGTTATATCCGTACAAAGAAAGTCCAAATCCCTCCCAAAATGCGCTCTCAGATCCCGCCCAACCCAGAGAGCAATTCCCCGCCCAACCCAGTGAGCGAGTTGCCGCGCGTAAAAGATACACAGATCCCTCCCAAAATGCGCCGTCCAACCGAGTTGACTGAAGTTACTGCAGCACTTGGCGCTCAATCGCTCGTAAGATCTATTACGTCAACATGTCGCTTCTTGGAGGGACCGGCAGGCGTGGTGGGAGCCTGACGGCGCTTTCCTAACGTTACCGGTGCGTCATCGTCGCTGGATAGCTCCGTGATGTCATCCTCGCGCTGTGCAATTGATTAGTGGGAGTGAACTACGACTGGAGACCAAACTCGATACCTTAACACGCACAGTGAGCGGGCGCTGCGGCGAGGACTGTTGTTCTTGCTTGACGGGGGTACGCAAAGCCGTGCGCGGGGTGGGCAGAACAGGCCGTGGGACAGCTGCGGCCGCGGCGGGCAGCGAAGATGAATCTGCCAAAAGCACGAGTTCGACGCCGTTGGGCACGGGGATTGCGTCACGAGCGTCTCGCTTGATCCAATGCTGCATGTTGTTGTCACCGTCAAGGTGAGGGCGGAATTGGTAGACGACGTGGCCACGGAGATTTCCCAGGTCCAGTGCGCGCTTCAGCGCCGGCATGAGCTTGAGCAGTTCTACTCTCCCGCGACTGGCGCGCACAACCGTTGCCTCACGCGTCTGATCCTTATATACCCGTCAGACCACGAACGGCAATAGTGGAAAGTGATGTACGCACCGTGTTCGCGTAGTAAATGCGTATGACGAGATCATGTGTTCCTAAGTGCCGTTAGCGACTGAGCGTCTCCCGACATGAAAGTAGACTACGTACCAGGAACGAAGTCCTTCTTGTGCTCGCCGCAAAGATTTGTGCCAAGAGCACCGACCTCGCGACAGTCCAAAGCGCACATCCCGAACTTGCATCGACTATGCGCTGACGCCTCGCACACCTCGCATTGAACTGCGTTCTTCTTGGTGGTAGGGTGTGTGCTAAAGAACTTGTACTTCCGCTGATCGGTGCGGTGTCGGTCGTCCTCCGTCACCGTAAGGCCCAGTATCTCTAATAGTCCAGCTTCAGATGCCTCGGCAAGCGCTTGAGCCGTCTGGATAGGCGCTTGAAGCGGTCGCGAGGGCGTCTTGCTGAGGGCTGGTCGAGGAGAGCGCTTGACGATTGACTGGTGGTGGTGCGCGTTTGGTGTGGCGCCTGGGACCGGTGTGTGAATTCTCGACGAGGACGGGGTACGATAAGAGGGGCTGGAAGTTGTGGCAGATTCAGCGCGCTTAAAGACACATCAGTATTGAGCAGCCATGTAGCCCCCACGAGGCGTACTTTCTCAGACTTGAGCCACGATCCGGATTTGGGCGAAGGTGGTGGCTCAGATGAACCCGAGAAGGCCGTAGGATCCTCGCGTCGAACGGCGTCGTATGCTGCCTTGACCTGAGCGTGGCGATGCGCCCGAGCGTCGTCCAGGTCTGAACGCGATGGTGAACTCGTGGACGGTGCTGACTGGCGCTTTGCTTGCGGCATCTGCGCTGCTCTCGCGAGTGTGCCATTGTCACGGATGTACATCAGGCGGTCCAGCGGAGATACGCGGTTCGGGTGGGTCGCATTGACATTCGTATCTAGAAAAGCAAGGACCTCGCCGTTGACCTCGCACTGCGGGTGGTCAGACCGATTCCGATGCTCACAGACGAATGCGTACCCGTAGTGGCGCTCTGCCAGCGTCTTCAGCTTGCCAATCGGGGTTCAGTGCCTGGAAATGGCACTGGCAGACGAGTTCAGACACGCAAACCATTGCGATGGGATGTTGCGAGAGACAAGGTGTGGTGGACGGAGATTGAAAATACGCGGAGAACTTGTGGCGAGCAGAACCACGCTCACGTCGGATGAGGCCGAACGACCACGCACTGATTGTACCCATTCTGACGTGATAGCATCCGTGAGAGCACATGCGACTCTCCCATGGGTCGTGCATACTGAGTTTGCCAATCGAGACGAGACTGATTTCTATTACAAAACTGGACGGGTTCAATTCAATTGAAGTCCCCCAACTCAAACAGTCACTACGTACCTTGGCAATCACCCCATGATAATCCAATAAGTTCAGGTCCTCCGACCGAGCTACAAAACGCGATTCGCGATGTCTTCCCGGCAAGGACCGGGATCCAGGGTCCACCGCACGGATAAAGCTGCCGGGTTGTGCGTGCGGTGGACCCTGGATCCCGGTCATTGCCGACCAAGCGTCGTCGATTGTAAATTTCGCCCTCGGATTGTAGTCTGAACTTCCAATTTTGGCGCGATCAGGTTGCCAAAGGTTCATAGCATCTATCCGTCCACTGCAAGTGTTTAGTTCCGCTGCCTTTGGCGGAGAAATTGCTATAGAGAACCGTGAAGGCCGGACTAGAGGGGGAATGTGGTATTGGTAGAGGTCTGTAGCAGTATGTGGATGTGGAGATTCCGATTACAGCTTTCTCGCTGTATATTCATTGCAAGTAGAGCGGCGGGATAGTGTTGACAGCAATGCAGTAATTTGGAAATGTGGCAAGCGGGTCGCAGTAATCAGCAAATGCAGAACACAGTCAGATGAAGGGACATAGTTTGCGCTAGATCAGAGACAAAGGCGGTGCTAGTATGAAAGACTGGTGGCTCGCGAGTAGTGTTGCCAAGTAGTGCGCCCGGTGTCATGCGACAAAACCGTTATGCCACCACAACGACGAGGGCAGCGCAAGAAATTTTGAGAAAAGTAAGTGGCTGCATTGATACGGGTGTTCAAAGACAAGCCTCCAACAAAGCTGCAATAACGGGCGAAGTCCTGGTCACAAAGTCGCTCGGGAGAATGGTGACACTGTGTGACGACCAGGACAAGTGTTCCCTTGCCCGATTGGAGCAACTGGCCCGTAGACGTAATAACTGTTCGAGACAGACAGCGAATCCCGCAGGGTGGAATAGGAGCAGGTCATGATACGGTTCTGAGCATGAGGGAACGGACGCCAGAGCAATTACCATGAATACGTGAACAAGTCGGAAGTCTTTATACCCCCGCACGCGTATATGGACAGGACCACATTGCGAGAAACAAACAAAGAGCGCGCGACGTTTGCAGGGCGTTCAGAGTCAACAGGCTGAACAGCTCCCGACCGGTCAGCCGCGCGGAACGGACCGGGAACAGATGCAAGATAACTTGTCTCCTCTCACTGCCGCGCCTGCCGCATTCAAACCATGTCCGTCCTTGCAGGATACTTTATCTGTGGTCGGGCATACTCGTAGCTCTGTCTACGGATCTGAGTGATTTCGGCCGCCCACGTACGACGCTGGCTGGTGTGTCCAGCTGCTTGACCTCATACCGCGACTGTGGATCTCGCCGCGACGCAGAGTTCAAAACTACAGCCGCATACCTGCGCACGCTGCCCGCATCCGCGAACGGTGTGAACACGTCTTCAAGCTCGGCCAGAAAGACAAGCTTTCGCATTTCACGTATCACGCTGAGCACAAGCCCGCCGGTGTCCAGTTCTGCATCGAGATCATCCAGGTGCGCACCTGCACAAATACGCCTCTATAGCCTACTAGCTGACAGCTTGTCACGTTGCAGCACGATTTTGGACCAACTACGCGTTGGTGCGCCATAATTGATGTCGCGGGGCTGCAGCGCGCTGAACGCGTGCCATGGTCCCCAGATACCCCCACACGGACGCTGGCGGCACTTCGACTTCGACAAACCCCGTCTGCAACCCATAGTTGACTCCTGGCACAGCTCTGGAACGGACGACATCGACATTGCCCGCCGCAACGTGCACATTGAGGGCGAGGACAAATACGTACGCATACCTCGTCACATGCGTTGACCGTCGGCTAACGCGTCTGTCTGTGACTGCGTCTAATATTCAGATTTAGTAGTCATCCTCCGCATCGCGTGCGCGTATACGGACCGACACGTGCAGGATTGTCTATTGGTGAGGCGTCCTCGTCTCCAATCCTCATATTTAACGATTTGTCCTCCCGTACGTGCTGCCCTCGCTGCTTGAAGCAGTTCTCTAATCAATTTACTGAATATCTCTGCAACTATTATGGTCTGCCGCCCTGCGCTCTCATCGTAAATTTGCCTCGTACTGCGACCGCGTATCCCCACCCCCTCGTCTTGCGCCCGCAAAGCCTTGGTTCCCTGATTTTGCGGTATGTATGGTGCTGAAATTCCGTGTGCTACTGAACCATATTATACTCAGAATTTTTCCTGCCTTCGCTCTGCTTGCAGAGGTCCTTTCTCACGGGTTGAAGGTTCGGAATTTGCCGGAGAACCTTCAACCCGTGGGAAAGCTTCACTGTACGTCTGCCGTCCATTCCCTAGTTCTGGCTCCTACTTATAACGGTACATATTTCCTACCTTACACCCTAGTCCTGGAGTCTTTCAGGCTGGTCCCAAACTGGGAGTATGATAGCAAAAAACGGTGCGTCACTTTGCCGCGGCGGCTCTATCCATCTCATTCCTCTTCAGATTTTACCAGGACCCGTGTATAAAGCGAAGTCTTAACTCAATACATGTACAGCTTGCGTTATTCAGTCCATTCGTGTCTACTTTGGCGTGACTCCAGCGCGCGCAAGTTCAAGCTGACGCTCGAGGTCTTCGTTTCGCTTCCGCACCGCCTCAAGTTCCCTCTCGCGCGCGGTGATCACCTCGCGCTGCTCCTCATTCTCCCTGCGCTGGATGTCAATCAGCTCCTGGCTCTTCTTCCAGGTGGCGGCCTCGTCGCGGCGCAGAGTTTTGATGTGTGGCGCTGTGGCATCTCGAAAGAGACCAACGATATCTTCGACCACCTTGGGAACGGCCTCTTCACGGACATTGGGCTCGTCCTTGCCGGTGTCCATGTCCTTTACCGGAAGCCAGAACTTGTTGTCGGACCCCTCGAGGTGATCCTGAACACTGCCGCTCCAGAACGTATGGATGTGACCGAAGCCCGCGAAGGGATGGTACAGCGTGAGGTAGAAACCAGGCAGGCGGTCGACAACACTTTGTCCCTACAAGGCATTCGTGGTCAGTACATTGCTGAACGCGCTGGATCGTGCGTACTGACCGCATTGCAGGCGGTCGCAAACACGCTCGTGCCGCGGTTACCCTGCGCATCAGGACCAGTCATCTCGGGCTCCTGCTTACGACGGCGACGCGCAACTTTGCAAGGTCAGTGGCAGAGTGACAATCGAGAGTAATGCGCTTACCGAGGGGTTGGGGTACAAGCTCGTCCGTGCCCGAGTTGGGCATGAACTTCACGTAGTACTCCTGGCGCTCGCCTTTGCGCCCCTCTCCAATGGACTGTGTGCTGCTCTCTTTGGCGGACTCGAGGGCGGCGGCTCTTGAGTTGTCGTCCCCGTCGACAGGTGCAGCACCTTTCTTAGCCTTGCCCTTCGACTTGCGCTTTGGTGGTGTGGCTGGAGCGCGAGGAATGGCAGAACCATCTGGACCAGCGGTGCTTGGCGTAGCAGAGTGCGTCGGGGATGCAGGCTGAAGCGAAGCGACTGGTTCCTTGGGCGGATTCTTGGGGGAAGTGGCAGCACCGGTAATGGGCGCGGTATTGTCGTCGTCGGCAGTTGGCTCCTCTGGCATCGCATCCGCTTGAGGAGAACGCGGAGGGACGTCGTCGCCAGCTGGTGGCGTAGGAATAACGATGTCTAGATCATCCGCCTGCCCATCATCAAGTGCCCCTGGCTCGTCGTCCGAGTCGTCCGAGTCGTCCCCAGGCATGTCGGCGTTCGTGTCACGATGCTTGGCCTTGATAGACTCGATAAGGGCGCGTGCAGCAATCTCCGACTCGTTCTGCAATGACGACTGTTGCTCTTGAACTTTTTCCCCTGCGTCGCAGCGATGACCGGCCATGAGCGGGGGTTGTCCAGTGGCAGGATCGATGCAACCACGACGGCAACGGGGTTGGCGACGACCTGGCAACGTAGCGCCTATATCAGATGGTGCACTCGCCCTAGCCAGGCTGGCACTTGGGGGCAGAGTGTTCTGCTTTCGATGTGAGTACGCTGCTGTCCGCATAGTGAAATATTGAGCACACCTGAACGTCCGCTTTGTGGCGGCTACTCGTCCGAGTTGGAGCGACTACAACGCCAGCAGCGGCTCTCATTGCCGCACGCTCCTTCGGACCAGGCTTGGACTTCTTGGTTGAAGGCGCGGCTGGCGCGCTAGCAGCGTCTGTTGAGTTCGCTCGTTTGCGAGGAGGCATGAGAACGGTATGGAGCAGAGACAAGTTGCGGAGTTCAGTCAGCTCACGCGCTTCCGGTATAAGTTATTGTGGCGCAGCCGCGGGCGTGGTCATGGTTCCAACCACGCAACTGTCATTGTCGCGCCGGGCAGCGGTAAAGTCCGAACCATCCGTCACTCTCTTGCTCCCACGACCGTCCTCCATGTCACATTTTCGCATACCATCTGACCTCTGTGACCCAGACCGAGAAGTCAAGGCTCGCAAACCGCGAGGTGTTGGAAAAGGACCATCCGCCTCACAGGGCATATCTCGTGCACGACCGAAGCGTGCCGACTCGCGCTCGTCATCTCCGCCACGAAAGCAAGCAGCCCATCCGGTCAATCCTATACCATCCCCAGTGGTTTCTCCTTCCAAGCCGCGCGGTTCTACAACTACATTCACCCCTGTTGACCCTGCTATCCATTTCACTGCGTACCGGGAAGCCGTTCTCCAACGCCATGTCCCTTACATCGCGATCGACGAGCATACATATCTTGCGAGTCGCTTCAAGCCTGGTACAGAATTTGAGCCGGTTCGTACCACAAGATGCTACAGCGACCAGGTCTGATATTCGCATAGGTTGCGGCGAACCATTGGGTTCACGTCCGGAGTTGGGCTACACTTGATGGCACAAAGTTTGCCTGCGAGTGTAGCGACTCGGAGAAGTTTAGCTCTTGCGTCCATATCCGCTTCCTCGAAATGCATGCCGCCGACCTTGCCGTTACACGGCTTCCATGTGCGTGTTGTCTTGCCTCCCTGTGGTCGCATAATTCTCACTCTGGTACAGCTTCTGCCGACGTCTTATTTGGAATGCACCGGCTCCAGCTGGACCATGCGAAGCCAACGACAACAGTCCTCTCCGCGAACTCTACATTCTCCGTTCTTGCTCGTACACGCACTAATGTGACTCGGACGATTGTTCATCGGTCTCAGTATTCCGCGCAGTCTGCAGTGTGGACGTGCAGTAGGCATATGAGCTCCCGATCGGGCTGTGAGCATCTGACTCGGGTCAAGACCTTCATCATGGGAGACGCGGCCGCATCCGAGATTTTCCCAGATGTCGATCAGGAGAGCTCAACATCACTTCCCCGACAAGGTATGTGGCACAGGCTATCATCTATCCAGTAGCCTTACTCCCGGCAATCTCAGTTGAGCGCACAACTGCCATAGCAAGAACCGCCCTCCTCGAACGTTCCGTCTCGCATTGTCCAATCGGCCCACCACTGTGGGCCCGTCTACCGTCTGACACAGTCCCCACACATCGCACAGTCTCATTCTCCGTCTTGCCACCTGTTCTACTTCTTGGCGATGCCGAGCTACCGCACTGTCGCTGTGGCTGGACTATGACTACCCAACCTGAGCGTCAACAGATCCAGGAAATCGACTGTATCGTCTATGGTCTGCAGAATGCGGTTCGAAGACGGATTCAGGTGGTTTCCTGCGCAGTCTGTCCTCCTCGCTTTGGGAACTATGCAGGCCCAGACCTTGGCACGCTCGGCTTGTATAACTACAACAACAAGCGTGTCATTGCACATTCACTCCTGAATGACTATTCCAACAACTTCACGAAGATTGCGACTCCATTCAACGGCTATGTTGAGGTCGTGTCCCGCCGCTATACCGAATCTGAGGAAGGCGACGATCATGACCTCACATTTCTCTCTCCTGACGACTTCCGCACGATCTGGTTCGGCTTTGAGCGTCTGCAGCACAACGACATCGCTTTCGAATGCATTACATGTGGTTCGAACCCTCGAGTAATCATCGCGGACGGTATCAGTGCTGGCTTTGATATCAAGCAACTTCAAGCTACACTGAGACCGCCAACTCTTGTTGACGCGAGCTCACCCAAAGTTCACGATGTCGTCCGTCATCCGCCATCGCCCCTCATCGACAATGCAACTCTCCGACGCGATACACTCACACTTGTCAAATGGAGACGTGCGCTTAAGCCCAAGGCGATTAGCGTACTCTGCGCAGCTCCTTTGCCGGAGCCTGAGGTCTCCGAGACCAGCGACGACGACTCTCTGTCTGACGATTCGGCAATTGATGCCGACGCCGAGCCCGAACGTGCTGAACGTGCTCATACACGTGCCTCCACTGTCCGTGCACGACAGGAGCGCGAGCGTGATCTCGCTAATCTGACATCGGCGTCCGCTGTGGCCGCACGGCTCAGGAAGCATGTGATCGCACTTCCCGACTCCACGGCTTGGAGCGCGGCTTTATGCATAGTCTTTACCGAGCATATGCAGCTTGGCGGAGATGCGAATATTCATCGGCTGTATTGGGATCTCTTAGAGCAGGTGCGCGGCTTACAATCCGACGGTATCGGCTGGGCTGACTGTCTCCAAGTTGTTAGCACATGAGTCCGTGCTTCAGCTCGTACCCCACCGTACATGGCCACTTCTAGACGCAATCATCATTAGTCACGCCGAGGATTCCGCAGAGGGCGTAGCAGCATCCATCGCGGAGCTCCTTCGGGTGCAATGTCCCGCTCTGGGACTGGTTGTGGCACACGAGCTCGCCCAGCGCGGCAGTGTCAGTACGGCGATGTTGGAGATACTGAAATGGGTATCAGCGGCTGCAAGCAATGCATTCGGCCGCCTTTGTAGTCACCCCGCGCCGCCGCCGGGATCGATCGAGACTGAGGATTGGAGAAAGGTGCACGTATCCCTGTATTCCGTCACCGTCGCTGACTCCTGCGCAGACCGGCTGTTATTACCCACGCGGGAAAGTCAGATCGCGGCCGGAATACCCCAATCTGAAAGACGACGGCAAAATCGAGCGCTCAATCAAGTCGGGCAAGGGCGGTATCGGTTGCGACAAGTACTACGAGGCGTATGGTAAGGGTGGGCTTACCGGCGGGCTGATGGCGCTCTGGTGCACGCACAGCGTCTGCTACGGGTTCCACATTATTCCCAAAGGCGAAGGACGTAACGATGTCTTCTCCGCGCTCTACTGCTACTGGGAGACAATGCCCGAGGTCGTGATTTACGACTATGCGTGTGCCGTAGCACCATATTTCATGGCACGCGAGCCAGACTTGTACAAAGCGACTCTCGCGGTCGTTGACAAGTTTCACGGCGCCAATCACAAATCGTGCTCGGGCGCTTGCATGATGACCAACTACATCCGCACCGATCCGTCACTCGACAAGTACAACTCGAGCGCTGCCGAATCTGGTAACAGCGCACTTGGCCGGATCCGGAAGTCCATGAGCTACATGACGCAGGAGCACGCGATTGTCTTCACGCAGGTATTTCTCTCTTTATGGAATCGCATGAAGGTCCTTAACCTTAAGTAATTTTGTACTACCCGGTAACCCGGTATGCACTGTTCGTTATATATATGTACAATGTGTGCATTCTATCTAGAGTACGAGTAGAGTGGGCCACCGGGATCACTGTGATCTTGTTTGCACCATCCTTGTTCGACGGGATGATTTGGGAGGGAATTGTTGCGGGCAATTGGGCGGGATTTGGATTTTTCAATCAGCACTGATCGCGCCTCTGGATTTTCAGAGTCAGTTTCTAAGATTATATTTGGAAGGGATCTCCTATATAGAAATGGGAGGGACCGGGTTTGGGCGGGGGAAATGGGAGGGAATAGTTCTTTACGAACTCGGTCACCGGGTTAGCCCTGCTCTCCGGACTAGACGATCGGGAAGGTGGCTATAGATCGTGTTATGAGTCGAGCACAGGATCACGGCCAGCCTCCACGGCACGCACATGAGCGGACTCCATGTAAAGCAAATCGGGTCCAGAGAAGGTGAAGGTGAAGGCGGATGAGAAAGGGAAGGAGGTTGAACGTGTCGATGAAAGCTAAGTAAAGGAGAAACTTGAGCAGCTGCGACGGCAGTGGCGGCCTGATGATAAATAGGCCTCCTGGTCGAAGTCGCAGCCTCAGCGTCGAGGCACACCCAATAGTCGACGGTCCAGTTCATAGACTGATCGCAATTCCTATGCTACAGCGCCCATCAAGAAGAATGCAGTGGAACTCTGCATCCCTGAAAAGCAGTACGGGCGCAGATCTGTCAGTCCTGCATAACACAACTCCCGAATCCGCGTCTTTGCTCATCGCCCACCAGTCTTAGGGCAACGTACGATAACGGCCCCGAAACATACTGCCGGTAGCGCAGCTTGGATCCGAGTTGGTTCATCGTCTTGCCTTCCGCGACGCTGTGAGGAACTTGAAGGTGTTGGGCAACTAGTTCGCCGCCTCCCGGACGTGCAGCTGATTTGGGGAGAGCTTGTTCCTTGCAGTTACATTCCAGCCGCGCCAAGAATCTCGAAGAATCCCCCGCAGTGCCGGTGTAGGGTGCGAGAGCCGCTATACAGAGTCCATGCATCGCGAAACGGGCGTCGGGAACTGGCCTTTCGAAGATTTATATGTACGTCGAGATCAAGCGCCAGTCTGAACTCGGAATAGTCGCCAGTGTAAGACGAGCAAGACCCTGTCACACTGGCATGAGCAATAAATACGAGGCGGGAGTGTATTATAGGATCCACGACGCCTGCGGTCGTTCGGCAGGAAAGTCAACAGTCAAGCCTGGCTGTAAATGCGCGTTACGGGTGCATATGGGACAGACTATGAGCCAACTAGCAACAATTCGGAAGAACAAGAACTCGTCCCGTAAGCCGATGAGTGCCATGGGAACTGCCAGGTGCTGAAGTTGGAGTGACCTTGAAACCACGAGGTACGATCTCGAGGTCGGAAGCGCGGGTCGCAGACCCGATACAGTAATTTTGCAGCGCGCGAACGAGAACTTCAGGAGCACGTTGCGTCCCGCGAGCTAGGAGTTGGAGGCAACCGAGGGACACTTCGCACTCAACGAACTGTAACGTTCGAGTTCCCTATCTGGATCCTAGATGTAAGGGGCACCGGTGGTATTAGGTTCCGTTAGCTCCGAACGCGTCTCCTTCCGGCCGTCGCCGTGTTTGTATTTATTATCATCATCTTCGCAACACGTTCTTCACGCGCGAATCGTGAAACGTGCACCGCGAGGTCGTATCGCAAGTCGCTCATATATTCGCAGCTAATAC
>KV426175.1:0-21208 GCA_001632375.1 Exidia glandulosa HHB12029 | reverse complement strand
AGGCGTCGCCCTCACGGGCACGACTACTCACGACTTGCCTCGGGTCCGCCTGAAGATGTGGGGATACAGACTGAGGGTCGACTTGGCGAGTCCCCTTTGCAACAGGTCTCGACCCACTGCCTCGGGGTGACGGTCGGCGTCCCGTTTCGCCCCGCGGTACCACACGAACGCCTCCAGGAGGTTAGGCGACGCCTCTCTGTCGCCTCTGCGCCTCTGGCTGCGTCTCGTGTGGGTCTTTAGGTGTAGTGAGTCGCGGATGGTTCTCTCCCGCGGGTTATCCATATAGGTCTTATACGGCTGGCCGCAACAACCAAGTCGAGAAGTTGGTGGCGCATCGCCGTAACAGGGCAAAACGGCAGATGGAGTTCCTGACGCGCTGGGAAGGGTTTGGACCCGAACACGACTCCTGGTTGACGTCCCGCGACCTTCGCAACGCCCCTGCTCGTCTCCTCGAGTATCGGCGCGCGCACAAACTGTGAGCCCATGTCGCTCACGCCCCTATTTATTGCATGCTTCTATCTATTTTCGCACGTTCCGGCCTTCAAGAAGCCGGAGCTGTCACGGAATTTGCCGGTTCCTTGGTTGACTCTGCTCCTCCACCTCGCCTTACTCGTATCGCCATGTCCTTCTCCGACACCTCCTCCGTTCTCGACGCCGAGACCATGTACGGTCTAGGACCCGACCTGCATTCGATGATCCCCGACGACGTTCGAGTCCAATCCGGCGATCCTGCTCCAGCCCCGTTCGTACAGAAAACGCGTTACGCTCTCGTCTGTGCCGTTCCGGACAGCGAGAGCCACGCCGTCTGGGTGTCGATCAACGCGCCGCACCCCGGGTTCATGCCGTTCCCGCGCGTCAACGGGCCCGTCGACTGCTACTGCGAGAGTCGATTCGACGGACTCGGGCACCTCGGGCGTTACGGCGCAGTCCCCAACGTCCAACCCAGCCTGTTCTACCCGGACTGGCTTGGACAGACAACCGACGACGGGTATTCGCGCATGTTCATACCCGACCTGTTCTCAGGAGAAGGTCCTTGCCCTCAAAAGAACGTTCGCGGGCTACTCCACCAGTTCGATCCGAACTGGATCGAGTATCGCGACGGAGCTCCTCGTTTCTCGGACGACGCGCAGCGCATCTTCCGCCAGGACGTAGTGGACACCGACGATCAGCTCCGCGACGCCCTAGGCCTAGCGGAGAGCGCCTACCCATCTCTTCGTCCGCACATCCCCAACGTCGCTGCCACCATCGCCAACTTGTACAGCAACTGGGGTGCGTTCGTCTTGAAGACGCTGGAGCGCCGCGGACACTTGATGCGTCGCGCCATCGGAGGAGGCGAGTGGGCCACAATCAGTCATCAGTTCCCAGGCCTGCACGAGTCGCTTCTCGAAAGCCACTACCTGTTTCCGCCTCGAGGAGTTTGGGTTCGCGAAACCAACTCGCGCCTCCTAATCATCAAGGAGCTTATTCGCGTTGGCGTCCCGGTGTACTACCGCTGGGAGCCCTCGTTCCTCAGCCTCCCGGCGGCGCGTTCGCTAGCTCCCCCTTCGGGCCTCTGGACTCCCCCTTCATGGGTACCACGTTCGATTGGCACGCTGTCCTCGCCCTCCTCGTCCGTCCGCTCTTCCGCGGTTGGAACGTCGTTCTTGAGCGCTACGGCGTCTACTCCCTCCACGCCTACGCGCTCAGCTCCTCAAGCTCCTCGCGCGCCTCTGCCACCTTGCTCATCTTGCAGTCAAGCTCACTCGCGCGGCGTGTGCGCAGCACCCACCGCTGAGCCGGCTGCGGATCCCTCGACCTCGCCGGCCCCTGCTCTGCCTAGCGCCTCTCAGGACGCCGAGGAGGACGAGGTGCACGACTCGGACGACGAGGCGATGGCGGCTCTGGACATCGAGGCGCTTCGCGCGTCGGGACACGACAACAATTCAGCCAACCTCTCGTTACCGCACAACGCACGCGCTTCTGCGCCGCCGCGATGGTTCGCTGTCGACACCTCACGGGACCAACTCTCCGTCGCGCCGGAGCAACCGCCGCGCGAGCCTCGCATCGACGTGGAAGTAGCGCCGAACACGCCGCCGTCCGAACAAGCAGACCTGCCCGTTAGGCGCACTCTCGCTGAACGTCTCCTCGTCGACACGCCCTTGCCCCCGCGTAGGATTCCTACGCGCGGCCGTCCGGTCCCGCAGCTGTGGATTTGCGACAGAGGGCGTGCTATGGAGGTTCTCGCTTGGGAAGAGGAGAAGGGGCTGACGAAGACCGCCATGGACATCATCTACGTCGCCATCGCTCGCGGCTTGAAGTTCTCGACTCCCGTGGAAGTCAAGGAGCCACAGGCGAATCGGACGAGAGTCAACCACGACGTGCGCGCTAGCTGGATGCTGGACAACAACGCGACCATCAGGGAGTTGGCAGTACGGTTGCCTCAAGATCTTGCAGCGCCCTCACGTCATCCGCGCAGCCATAATGGCGGGCGGCATACTCGCTAGGATCGCGAAGCACTTCCTCTTCTTCGACGAGAAGGGGCTGCCGAAGCAGCGCGTTACGTTCAAGGTCGGGCCCACGCGCGCCGTGGTGGATTACGGCGTCCCTCTGTTGCGCCGCACGGTTCGTTCGGACGACGAGGTCCTGCACGACGACTACCTCAGCGCGAACGAGATCTACGTGCTCCTCGGCGCTGAGGTCACGCGCAAGGGCGAGGACGTCATTATTCGCTCTTTCTGGCCGACCGAGCGCAAGATGATCGCCGAGGGTTATGACTCGGTCTGGTCGCAAGTGTGGGAGGATTGGTTCTCGGCCCGGCTCACGCGCATCCTTCTGTTCCAACAACCTCCTCTCGCGGGCAGATACTGGGGTGAGCTGCGCCCCGTTGCTGATCACGACGCCTGAAGGGTTACGCTTTCGGAGGGGGGGCTCTGTAAGGGGCACCGGTGGTATTAGGTTCCGTTAGCTCCGAACGCGTCTCCTTCCGGCCGTCGCCGTGTTTGTATTTATTATCATCATCTTCGCAACACGTTCTTCACGCGCGAATCGTGAAACGTGCACCGCGAGGTCGTATCGCAAGTCGCTCATATATTCGCAGCTAATACGCTCGCTGCCGCTCTCGTATACTTCCCTCGCTACTCTAGACGCCTGCCGCGGTCTTCACACCCCTGACGGCTCAATCGCTAGCGCTCGACCCTTGCCGACGGTTCGTACCCTACGCCTAGAATCCGACCGTCGTTACACTAGATAGATGCGGAAAGACTCGTTAGAAGCTACTCCAGCACTGGTCACCAGTTCCCGCAGCGAAGAGTTCCGTCTGGCGCAAAGAATGAAGGATTGTCGGTAGCCTGATGATAGTGTAAGACCTCGTTTCCTCCTTGCGCATGCGCCTGTCTGCGGGAACACGAGGCCGAAGACGCTCCATTCAAGTCCGGATGTCAAGCGGCGAACGGTGAATAAGAACGCTCGGCGGTCGAAAAAGAAGCGTGATATAGTCGACAGTCAGAAGCGGAGAGCACGAGATAAGCCCGGAGGGAACTGGTGTGTCCTGCGCGCGCGATATATGGGAGCAGCGCGTCCGTGTCCTGGAAAGAGGTGTTGCATGACTAAGAACGCAGACATGCCAAAGGTATCCAACAGAGAATGCCCCAGGCAGAAGACGAGTATCAATCCAGAGACCACGCGTTGCGTCCCGCACCAGCCCGTGAGCTGGAGGTGTACGCGAGCTCTGTGGTTATTGCGAGCTCACAGTCGTAGGATTCGAGATGCTTATGTGGTAACCGTGAGGAATAGCCAGAAAGTAGTTAATCATTGAGTCTCCGAGGGCACTAGGCGCATTGTGGACGAAGTCGTGTCCATCATCGGTTGTAACTGAACTGGAGCCCGGAGCTGGACAGTAGACGCAAGCTGTGGGATGACGAGGGAATTGGCAAAAGTTGTTAATGATAGGCGGGCGGACGATTCGGGCGGTGGTGGTGATGGAAAGAGGACAACCTGCGAACAGAACCCGGCACTCGGAGCACGGGACGGAGCGGCGCCCGCGCTCTTTCGTTCCTTCCCCACTCGAATTGAACTTCGCGCGCGTCGTCAAGGAGGAAGGCGCAGGACGTGTCCAGCGACGACGACGTCAAGTCCAAGGGCGTGTCTACCTTCTCTGGAACGGATCCTCTCCCTGCCATCCGCGCTCTGCTCGCGCGTCTTCCTGCATCTGCTCGGTACACAAACAGCTTCTTGGTGAGCTTGCTCGCTTCACTATCATTCAGCGCGCCTGCTCGTCCATTTAAACAGCTTCTGCTAGTATTAGCTTGCTTGCTCACGCATTTCGTGACTTTGTAGGACGACGAGCGAGTCGAAGCGCAAGGCGAAGGGTGACAGCGACGACGAGGAAGAAGACGGTGCGCTCTTCGACGCGCTGGCACGCGCATCTAATGTTCTCTTCGTCGACAGTCACCTACATCGCCCACAAGGTCGAATTTGAGCTTCGCTCCAGTCAGAGCTCGCTGCGCTTGACATTGAACTCGGACGTGAAGACAGTCTCACTCCGGCGGCGTACGCTCGCCCAACATCCAGCAAATTTTGAACCTAGTGTCCTTCACGTGCACCCGATATGTGCGTGCATTACTAGTCGTCAGCACACGAGCTGACCCTAGCTCTTTTATTCTCGTCCTGGCGCAGGTCAGTATCTCAAAGGAACCGCGGAACCCTCAGGCTCGACTCGACGGATCGTACTTCTCGCCCAGTACCTAATGCATTTGCGACCCTCAGTTGTGTAATGCGCCGAAGAGCTCATATGGTGTACCACACGGCAATGACAACACATTCTGCGCAGGCCTAGGACCGCCACACGGGCTCAGTGATCCCATCGACAGGTGAGCGCTATCTGCTTTGAGTCCCACTCATATATAGACTGACTATCTGCTCTCAGACGTCGCGTCGTCCGTCGCTTGTGGGCTGCGAGCAAGCGCCCCAACCAAGCACACCCTCTCCGCGACAGGGAAGAGCTCCCTCCAGATCAGCTTGCTCTTGACTGGCATCGGTCTCTACACCTCTCTTAACCATATTAGCTCGAAGTTTCTGTCCAGATTCTTCTGCTCGACGCGTGGTGGTTGAGAAGGTCAACCTCAGGATCGACAAGGCGCCTGGCGATCGTTCTCGACTTACTCCAACGACCAGCCAGCTGTGCTCATCTAGGTGTAGCAGCGCGAGCGTGTGCGTACGGAGGACATCAACATCTTCCGCACTTTCGAGCTCTATTGCGTAGTGTTCTCCAGATCGAGGTCGCCTTCCCTGTCGACGCCGAAGGTATCCCGAACGCCAGCGCCTCCGACGCTACGGCCGCATCGCCGTCGCCGTCGCCATCGATCCCCTTTCCGCATTATATTCTGGGAGGTACCACCAAGTTCGCACGCTCGCTGACGCGCCAAAGTCCCTGTTGCTCGGAATGCATTTTACAGTACGAGGAAGGTGCAGGACTGTGCGGTATATCGAGCGCGTGCTCACAAAAGTCCTTCCCCCACATGTGCCTTTTCGTATTAGTTGTGCTACTCGTTCTCGTCCTGCTTCTGCCGTCCGTGTCTTGTACGGTCCCGCTTCAACGCGACGCTCGCTCACTCCGCGTCCTTTGCATCTACGGTCACGATTGCAGCGGCTGCGCAGCCTTTGATCGCTTACAAGTCTCAGCGTTTCCCTTGTCACCTACTGCTTCTGCTCTTCTTATGCCGAACGTGCACACCACCGCCTCATCGCCGACGGTACTCACCTCGCCCTACCCCGTAGCTGATCAGTAGTACCCGTGTGCGCGCCGACTATCAATGAACCACGCAGCATTACCGACAGGGACATTGCCTTGAGCTTTAATCCACGCATGGCTAAGAACGAGGAAGCCGTGTCAGGTGGTGCGCAGTGCTACATCGCGATGTTCCCTGAATGCTGTGACTATTGCTGATATCTTCCTGCTGAACATGCAGAAATTGAACCACTGCAGTTCACATCACTGCGTGGACGGTCTGTGTGGGATTCTACTCATAGTATCGTGACGCAGAACTTTATACCGACCATTGTACCAACTGCCTGATAGGAACTCCAATTGCAATTGCCTACGTGAGTGCCGCACAAGATGAATATTGGTCTGTCTGCGCGTCGTGGTCGCATTCAAAACTATCCGCACCCGGCACCCATCGCTGCACACCATCACATCAATACGTAGCCTGGACCGTGCGCATCTGCGGCTGCTTTTGTCCTGAATGGATAAGACATTGAGTTGACGCGAGTGTGGATTCATAGCAAACGCGCACCGGTCAAACATCTCCCACGTTGACTTCTGGTACGAGTCCTGGAACGTACCCCAGAACACCTTGCCCTGATCCTCGTCGGAAAGCTTCGCAAAGACCGCCTGATAGACCTGATCTTTCACCTCTCGAAGTCCTGCAGCATCCAAGTAGTCGAAGTGCTTGCCCTGTTCGTCGACGGCGCCGCTCGCTTCTAGTCGAAGAGGTCCCTTGTCGCTCGATCTGTACAAGATCAAGATCATCTAAACGGCGACCATCAGGTTGGGCGCAATAGTTCAGGGAAAGTGTGATAACTCACGCCCCCCTCGTCCGGGTCGTCGAGAGTATACACATTGCAACCAATTTCAATGTTGTCGTCCATGGGGTCGGGGTCCATGGCATGATAGATCCCCTGACCTTTCTCGTTTAAGAGGCCTATCACCGTCCCGGTGTTCGTAAATAATGGATCCGATGCGTCGCTAGGTATACTACAGTCGTGCTTCGCAAGAATTGTAGGAATGAGGTCGAATGGGAAGGCCCAGCCCGTGACAAGGTTCCACGCGTCGAGCTTGGGATTCCATCCGCCTGTAGTGCGGATAGTAGTGGAAGAGTCGGGTGTCGAGGTAGCGAGAGACATTGATATGGTTCACTGATGCAGGGCGTTACGAGGAACAGGCAGCTTATATAGAGGCTAGAGGCTGTGTCGGGCTTCCGCAGACGGATCAGGGTGTACCAAATAACCGGCGCAGAAGCAGTCTGCACATGACTGGACGAAGAAGCCCTCAAACGCCGGGTCGTTGAAACCCTACCTATTGCTTCTTCTCCGAAAATCTCCGACCAATGCACACACCGGACCGATGCACATTTTCCGCGCCTGCCTTACAAGCCAGTCTCGTTACTCTATGATACTCTATGAGAAAGGTTAGGAAAATTGGCACTTTCTCCAGCCTATTCCACGATGTGCCGATCATCGGTCGCCGAGTGTGCGTGCTACTGTACTCGCCGGGGTCGATGGATTTGCACGAGATGTTACACCGGCGTGCCCGCTGAAAGCGCTGAAGGATTGTCCCAGAATTAATCTCACGTCGATGTTTACCTTCTAATGGTTGTGATAGCGTTGACAAACACATAGCCTCGGTTAATCCTTTGGGTCAAGTGATCTACTGAGCGCTACGCATGAGCTCCTAAGACCTGTGCAGCGCTCCTGGCACTTGAACCGCGCCTAAACATAGTTCTCGGCGTTGACACAAGATGACAATGCCCGGCTCAGGTATATAAGGGCGGTGACCGAAGAACGAAAGACTCAGACCTCAGCTACCCTCGTACTCGACGCACAACTGCCCTCGTACTCGACACTCAGCACTCACCCGACGCAACATCCGATCCATGGCTCAACAAGTGCAACCGTACGCCGCGACCCTGCAATGGGGGCGGATTCTACTCCGAATGGCAGACTACAAGCCAGACTCAGAGTTGCAGCTGTACGGACCTATTGGTCTTGCTCTTCGATTCATCTTTCCCCTGGAGCTAGGCTTCATCGTCAGACCGCAGTGCCGCCTCGTTCCAGCAGCCCATCCAGCCGCCAAGCACCATTACAGAATTGACTCTCACGGTATCCGCGTCAGGCCGAGCAACACGTCCATGGGAGAGCCAGACTTCGAAGTGGTGATGTTGTCTCGTGATCATAGCATCTTACTGCCCGTTCTTGTTTGCGACGCAAAGGTCAACCGACACAAGTCAGAAACACGGAAGCGGGAGGACGTCGCGCAAGTGTGGAGTTACATGGGGCGCCTCTACCCTCTTGCTGGCAGCAAGTACGGCAGCGAGATAGATATCAATCGGCAACGCGGCGGCACGGAGCCGATATGGGGCTTCCTCTTGAGGGGCGACGAGGGCGAGCTGTGGAGGATAGATCAGAAGGACGTAAAATACACGGGGAAGCTCTCGGACCCGACGCAACCTTTATACCAGAAACTATGGGAGATTCGAGAGAATTGGAGGGCGAAGACCAAAGACTGGCGGATCGTCCCCAATCCTCTTCCGGCGCTGCAAACACCCGAATGGTTCGACATGTTTGTTGCGGCCCTGCAGACGGACGAGGCGAGCTCGGAGAACTCGTTTTACGGGGCCGCATACGAAATCATGTGCCGCGAGTGGCCACTTGAAGAAAACTACGTCGTCAAGCCACAGGGGCCACTCAGGATTTCCGCGTCCGAGCATATCCCGGACACTCACAAGAGGACCAGCTCGTACGGAAATGTCGTCATTCTCGGCGGGGTACCCCTCTTCAGGGTCGATTTCCTGGTCGTCCGCTTTGAGGACTGGAAGCCGGAGGATCTCCCGCAGGATCGCATTCTATTCGCCGTCGAGATGAAGAAATACGTGGAGAATCCCGTCACCAGCTTCCAGATCGACTTGAGAGTCCAGATCGGCCTGGTCTGCGATTACATTAAGACGAGCATTGGCTATGAGGTTCCGGGCATAGCGACTATTGGTCTCAATGCGTGGTTGGCCACCTGGGAGTTGGCGGCTAACGGACAGTCTAAGGAATTCACAATCCCGGAGTTCGAGGACGCGACGGCGTATAATCTAGGAGGCGAGGAATTGTGGAACAGGGTCAGGGAAGTCATCCGGGTCAACAACAACGTTCAGTAGTACGAGCTGTATGATAGTGTGTTCTTAGAGAATTGAGGACGTTTAGACTTTATAACGCAGAATCAGGGATTTGAGAGGTGTAGTACCCGTAGTTGTAGTAGATACCGGAGTCGCTAGCCTCTTCAGACTTCCCTGCTTCGGCGAGCAGCGAAGGATCCACGGAGACACGGCGCGGTAGAGTGTTTGCGGCGTGCGGCGACTCTTTCAGCGAGTTCATCCCGAATCCCCTTGCTGAGCAAATACCCGGGATACGACATGGACTGGGCTACAAAGGACAGTGCACTGAAGGAGCAGAGCTGCCGATAGCCAAACGGCACAACGGGTGTGCGGGGAGACTGCGTCGAGAACAAGAGCACTGTCGTCGGTTGGGAAATAACGACCGTTGAGGTCCTGGACAACGAGCCGAACCGAGGTGCTGCCAGTGCCGGGCAGGTCTGTGTGCAGTTAGTTGATGGTACGTTGAGATTAGAGTTTTACTTCCCCGCGCCTGAATTCCGTCGTCTCCGACATTTGGTGGATCGGCGTCACGGTCTAGGCAAGGTCTAGGATGAGAACTCGACCGTGACGTCGTTCAGGCCCGCTGCTGGTCACGATGGCCAGTATGAACGCCCATGCCGTCCAGATGTAATGCGTCGTACTCAGTCCCACGCACATGATAGTGAAGGCGAGGACAATCGAACGTTCTGAAAAGTAGCACCGAGTGTTGTTTTTTTAATCCAACCGATTCGACGTGCAATGGTGCAGAAAGAGGACTGCGCAGCGTGAGTCTGGCCATGGAGGCGAGCACCTGTAGGGTGTGGACTGTAGCTCGTTTCTTGCGCGCGGTGTGGAAGTCGGTTAATAAGCAGTAAGACGACAAGCAAGACGATTAGCGACGTGGTTGCGACTCGTCTCGTTCGTTCGCTCGTTTCTTGGACCAATCATGCGGCAGCGGCCAGGTGCAAGCGTTCGTGTCCTTGAACGCGAGCAGTGAAGAGGAAGCGAAGATGTCCATGCCGGCGAAGATGGAAGAAAGCCGCGAGCCGCGAGCGGTCCGCGAACGCAGTCATGTTCGTGAACCAGCTTCGGAAAGGGTCGCAATTGGGTTCAGATCTAGGACGTGAAGCACGAAAGCGTGTACATCGAGTTGAGTCGAAGAACAGTCCGCATGGCGGGCAATGGAAAGGGACAGTGTCTGCTCAGATGCCAGGCGAAGAAAGCGTCCAGAGACCAGAGAAGACTCGAGTCAAAATCTAGACGAGGGCTGACAGCTGTAAGATTCGGATAATGTTGACGAGCAAACTTGACGCACTGTCAGCGGGACGTGTCACGAGTATAGTATGGGCGATGAGCGCGCTGCGCTGCGGTGTTGCAGTACATATTAGTACTAGTCGCATTATAGAGCCCCATTAATACAAGCTTGCTAGACCGCCAGGCGAGAGGACAATGGGTCTGTACGGTGAAGGGCTGGGACAGATAAAGATGGCATAACCGTAGGCCTCGGCGAAGTCAAAGGCGCGACTATCCCGTCGTATGATGGCATAGGAAGAATACAGTAGCGCATAACAACTTCAGGGGCCAGTCGGAGGGCCTGCGACGACTAGTACGTCAACCGCGCGTCGAGCTCTGCAGCAGGAGTGCAACCTACTGTATACGACTTGGCGGGAGACTGCGAACAGAAGCAACGACTGGCACGGAACGACGGTTGAATGGCGAGCGGACTGCGTCACTGCGAAGTAGCGAGGCGAGTGGCAAATGGTCACAGGTATGTAGGTTCGGGTCTAGCACAGGTGAGTATAACAGGAGCGAAAGCGTGTATATCGAAACAAGGGGGCACACGCGTCGGAAGAACACGTGCAAGAGAACGAATGCGAGCCTGACTGGACATCGAGCATCTGCGGGACGTAGCTGGTCGAGCGCGTACCCCAGAACAGAAATAGCGTCCCCAGCATCCATAGCAGGGGCGTGTTACGCAGAAAAACGAGAAGCAAGACGGAACGCGACAGCGAGCAACGTATTCTCTTCGCGGGACTCGCGCATGGAAGAATTATGCGTCAGGGGTAGAGCAAACTGCATGTCGGCAACGAGGTGAAGATCTCGTGATACGGCTACACTCCCGCAAGCTCGAGCTGGAGTCCGATCCGAACCTGTATGTTGCTGACAATACACGAGGTTCGGATCCCGTGTTTCGTGCAGATGGGTGGGAAGCCGTCCGGGTCCGTCCAGAGAGCCCCTAACCCCTAAACGCGGGTGGGGCGCAGGAACTGCGACGCTCGCCAGGATGCGGCCCGGCTGCGCGCCGTGACGCGGACGCTTTGAACGTGAGGCGCGCGACTGAGGATCCGACAACCCTAGTGCGCCGCACGCTAACGAGGGATGGGCGGGCGGGCAAAGAAAATCGGCGCGATGGTGAGCGCGCAAAGACGAAAGCACGGAACCGACTCCGTGCTTGTTTCCGCTCCGCCTATAACGAGACCTCGTTCGGGCTCGTTCCTCGCCCGAACCCACGGAAGCGAGTGGGTCCCTGTCGGAGAAGATGGGAGTCGGTAAGAGGGAACGAGTCGCGAGTGGACTGCGAACGCGGTTATGTTTGGGTTATGTTCATGAATCAGCTTCGGAAAGGGTCACAATTCAGTTCAGATCTAGAAGACTGTGAATACAAAGGGCACGAAAGCGTGTACATCGAGTTGAGTCGAAGCGCTGTCCGTATGGCAGTCGGTTGGCGGTGGGAAGTTGGTGGTACAGAGCCGTGTCATTCGTCATCCTCGTCCTGTACAGCGCGCTTTGTCTTCTTCCCCGCGCCCACATCCTCGTCGTCGTCATCCTCCTCGCCTCCGACGACGTCATCGTCCACTTCCTCGTCATCGTCACCCTCGCCTCCCTCCTCGTCATCTTCCTCGTCCATCTCTTCCGCGTCCTTCGCCGCGGGTACAGCCTTCTTGGCTTTGGGAGCAGGCTTCGCGTCCTCATCGTCCTCGTCATCCTCGTAGTCTTCCGCAACTGCGACTTTGGTGTAGTCAACGCGAATACCGCGCGTGCGACGGCCGGTGTCTATGATCTTGGACGTGTCGAGCGATTCGAGCTCGTCTGTCGACGGCGGCGGAGGTGGCCGCGTACAGGGAGAACGATAATGACGTCAGCATCGACTTGTAGAAAAAGTAGGACAGAGCGCACCGTCAGACACGTCGTCCTCTTCCTCGTCGTCGCTGTCGTCCTTCGCTTTACGCTTCGACTTGCTCTTCGTCCTACAGCCTCGTAAGCAATCAAGCTTTTACGGGCATGCAAAGCAACGCAGGACGATGTCGGCAAGCTAGGCGCAGCAGGACGAGGATATGCAGAATGGTGACGTCGACGAGCAGCGCGGGGAAAGCAGGCACGCACTTTGACTTGACCTCGTCGTCGCTGAACACGTCCTGCGCCTTCCTTTTCGACGACATAGCTGCGCGCGCGAAGTTCGAGATGGCCTGACGAAGGAGCGCGGGCGCCGAACGAATGCGCTGGCGCGGGGACAAAATCCCAACGTGCGTCGGTCCGCTCCAAGCCGTGCTCCGGGTCCTCGGGTCCTGTACGGAGCTTGTCCTCTTCCCGCGCCGCACGTCGACGCAGCCTCCAATCTTTCTCTTCTCCATGATACTCCGCCGCCGCCTGCTCACCTTGCTCGTTGCGTACCCCCTCGAGGCTCGGTTCAGAACCGTTTGGCGACCACGAGTATACCTGGTACCCTTCGCGCCACATATACGGGAGAATTCCTGCTGGAGTGTCTGCCGCATTCAGATACACGCACACTTGAACGTTCACGCTGCAGTATTGGCTAAGGAGTACCCGCATCGCGTCACCGTGTCGGGCTGGCGTGGGACGCAATGTGTAACCCCTTACTCCTCTATCTGTTCGCGCGCTGCAAAATATTCGGTCTGTCGCCCCAGCACTAGCGCTTTCTACTTATATCGCTTAGCCTGGGCGAGTGGTCCATCCTGAACGCCGAGCTGGAGACGACGGATTCAGGCGCATACTGCAGATTAAGAAGCGCGCCGTGGAAGACGAGGACGACGAAATCAACTGAGACCCTATACCACCCCGACTGGATGCTCTTCTTGTATTCAACCCATGCTAGTAGCCGTGACCATTCTGAATCATGACGGTGGCCGATGGCTTCTTCGCATTCCTCTTGCCCTCCAATCGTCACCTTACCGTCCAGCTGCCTGCCTTGTTCTCGGATGGGCGCTTATAGAACTACCCTCTAGGCGCGCGGTGCAGAGCACAGCCACACGTTCGACTATAAACAAAGGTATAAAAGGCTGGCGAGGTCCGTCCGTCGGTTCCTTATCACATATCGCCACTGCACCCATCCGTCTGATGTCCCGTCCTCCTTGCACCAAGCCCATCGCACCTCCAAGGGGAGGGTTCGAGCTGATCGCTGGCTGGGCCATCAAAATTGAGCATCTTAACGACCTTCTGAACGAGCTCGGCGACAATCCTAACACCGTCATGTTCGGCGAGCCCGCACCCGAGATAGACATGCTGAGCTACGTCTATTCCAAACTCGCGACGTGGGAGGGCCCCAACAAGCCTGAGTGTCGCCTGTGTTGGCCGTTGCCCTATGATGACGTTCCACGTTGGGTGAGATGCTGATACACCTGGGAGCTCACAAGTGACTTACCGTGTGACCTATTATAGGTCGTTGTGTCGTTCCTCAACATGTCTTACGATGGATATCTAGAGTTTGACGCCGAAGGTCCCTTGATGCCGAAGCTTAAGGGCGAGTCCCGTCCCGAGAGGGTCGACCTTTTCAAGGAAACACACGCTCTCGGAGTACAGGATCGAATGGACAAAGTTCTGAAGCATTTCTTTTCTAAGGGCAACGAGCGGGTTGGGAAAGACACGGTCAAGCTTCGTACTTTTTTAGACCCTAAACAGGCACAGGATATACCGAGGTGCGTGTATAGTGGATTTCTCTGACGGAATGCTAACCTGACATCGTGCGCATGTCCAATAGTGCATTCTGGAAGATCGCCGGTCCGCCCGTCGAGTCCGAAGTGACGTTGACCGAGTCCTGATCTCGTGACCGCATGATTAGAAATGTTGTAGCGCACAGATTATCCGTATCCGAATGTCATATGCCAGTCAACGACAGGCGCAAGGTCACGTACCGATTGATGCCATGCTTCTAGGAAGATCGACCCAAGTGGGCGAGCGCGCGGTCGGGCAGGCAGAGCGTGAAAGAGCCGGAAAGCACGAGCAGTGGGAGAACAAGAAGTGCAAAAAGCAGTGAGGTTGGCACGTCGGCAAACGCAAGAAGTCCCGGAGATATGAAACGGGAATAGGATTGCTAGCGATGGATGCCGGTTGTCTCATCAGCGACGCCGGCGCTTAGGATACAGTTTGCGTCGAGATCTAAGGAGACTGTAAAAGTCAGAACCCTTACTGAGGCCGATCAGAGGGCGGCAGGTTCTTCGAGAGCGACTAGGACGGATAAAAGACTCAACAGGACGCTCAGGACACCTGTCCGGAGACGACTAACAACAGTTACGAGTAACACACACGGATTAGTACGAGGCAAGCCGAAGCTAACCAAGGGCAAGACTATATTGTACGTCCCTGCCGGGGTATATATACATAATTGAGAGACATGTTCTAGTAGTATCTAGGTTATTCCGGACGTTGTAGAACGTCCGAGAACCGAAGGGAACACAGGCGTTACCTCGGGCAGACGGAGGCTGGAACAGCCTCCGGTTCTGTTACAGAGACTGTTATCCCGGGAACAACACAAGGCGCAAGCACAATACTGGATAGCCTTAGCTTGCGGAGGATGTTATCCTTCGCGCGCACCACCTTTACATCAGGATGAGCACAGCGGACTGATTATTGGAGTAAGGCGAGAGGGTACGTACGGTGGGTCGCGGGACCTTCTCGACCGGTTCGCGCGTTGATACCTTGGCACAGGCTTCGAACCAAACATGGGTGAGCGAGGTGTAAATGCCCATGCGCTGCCAGAGAGAGCTGATCAGGAGGGACGTCTGCCCTGTTGTGGAGGCTCGCGGCCTGCGGACGACGGACGACGCGACATGTGGAAGTAGTCCGTCAGTCTATGTACGGGTGCGAGTCAAAGCAGATCGCGCTCAGCTGCCGAAGGGCTCGCTGAGCCGATGTCTGGCCGATGTTGCGGTCCAGACGAATGTGTCATCACTGTCGTGCGGTGAGCTGAATGAGCACGACCTGCGCTTTCTTTTTCGACGACGCGCGCGAAGTTCAAATTCGAGTGGGGAAGGAAGGAAAGAGCGCGGGCGCCGCTCCCGGTCCCGTGCTCCGGGTCCCGGGTTCGTTTCGCAGGTTGTCCTCTTTCCACCACCACCGCCGCCCGAGTCGTCCGCCCGCCTACCATAACTTCGTTTTTCTGCATGACAGCGACCACTGCCAATTCCCTGCGTCCACTGTCCAGCTCCAGGCTCCAGTTCACAACCGATGATGGACACGACTTAGTCCACAAGTGCGCCCAGTGCCCTGGAAGACTCATGCTTGACTGCTTCCTGGCGATTCCTCACGTATTCCACATAAGCAACCCGAATCGTATATGACTCGGAGCCCGCAGTAATACCTTTCGTTGCGCGGAGCTTGCGTACAACTCCAGCTCACGGGCTGGCGCGGGACGCAAGGCGTGCTATCTTACTTGATACTCTTCCTCTTCCTGCGACATTTTTCGCTAGATACGAAACGTATGGCATCCCTACGTCCTGTGGTTCTTAAACGTGGAAAACCTCCTTCGTGGACAAGGGCGTGCTGTTCCCATATATCGCGCGCGCGGGCTCCTTCGGCCTTTTGGCTCATCTCGTGTGCACCCCGCTTCTTACTGTTGACATCACGCTCTTCTTTCGACCACGTAACGCCTGAATTGTTGTTGGCCGTTCAACATCCGGACCTGGACCTGGAGAGTCCGGGTCTGGATCTTTCGAATCCCGCCTGTTTCCCTCGCGCTCCTCGTCGACAGGCACAGGGTCCTGTCCGTACTACAGTACACTGGGATTGCGACCGTTCCGGATCCTTGGCGCGAGACGTACCCTTAGCTGCGAGTTGCTGCCAGTGCTGGACTAGCTTCTGGCGAGTCTTTCCGCAGACAGAGTATGCAAATAGGTAAATCGAACGTTAAAGTTCGTCGAGCGCGCAGTGTGAGGCCGGGAAAGCACATTGATACCGCTGCGCTCGGTACGTATGCACTGTGCAGGTGCCCTCATCACGAACCTGCTCGATCTGCTCGCACCTAACGCGCTTGACGAGGACGTCGGCGCCGCGACGGACTACCCAATTGAGGGCCGCGAGGGGACATTCACCCCCAGCGCATCTTGCACCATCCTCGGCGTAACCTTAGCCCTCGTTCTCGAACCGCAATGCCTATGTACAAATCACCGGATTACACTGGTAGGTCCGGAGGATCTCCCGCGGCAAAGTAGACTGAATCAGAAACAGATCACTGGCCATTCACGAGTCATCGTGAATGGACATGCTTGCGGCCGGTACCTTGGAGGGGAGCAAGGGGACTTTTGAATGAACGAATGGACAACTTCCGCATACGTATGTATGGTTTCGACGATACCCCGAATACCGTAGTATCATTCATTGACCCATCGATGCACCTTCTAGTCTGAGTTGTGACGACGACGTCCTGTAACAGTAAGTGGCTTCAGGATCCCAATTGCACTGATGGTCCACACTACGGGTTTAAGACGTGATTGAGAAGTTGCGACTCGTACTAATAGTGTACACGTCAGATCTCGGACTCGTGCTACTCTACCTCTGGGATGAGGTTGGCTGAATCGCCGCTGCACTCAGAACTACAAGATGTACTCGTCAGGACTGTACGTCAACTGAGTACCCCTGTTCTTTAGGACATGCGGTGCACGGTCCGCGGCGTTCTAACTCTGCTTGAAGCGCGAGCATCATCAGCCGTTCGTCTTCAGAAGCGGTCGTCTGAGAGTAGGCGAGGACATCCAGCCACCACTCGGGACGTAGTTCAGAGCAATGTTGTATGAGGTGTACGGCCACAGTTTCCCCAATTTCCAGAGTTGAATCGAATGCCTTTCGACGATAATCCCACGTCCACCTGCACAGCGCAAAGACGACATCGCCAGGGTCAAATCTGTCGAAGAACATGTCGATGTAACTCAACGTTTCTGGGGTTTCCCCAGAGTGTCGCATGCGCAGGCAGAGTGCAGCCGCGAGATCATCTGCCAGTCCAAGTCCTTCAGGGAAGGACAGTCCGAAGCTCCTTGACATGGACCATATCGATGGTTCAATGTCGGGAGCAGGGAATGGCCCCATGACTGTGTCAAGTATGGTAATCCCATCGGACGATGAGGCTTTGGCGTAAATGGAAGGTGGCCAGCGGGTGAAGACTCCAACTAATGGAGTGGATTCAAATTGCATAGCATCGTTCAGAGCTCGCGCGACTGCGCGCCAAAACTTCTGCGCTGCGAGATCGGCACAGGATACGACCGCAATGCTCTGCCGAAGCTGGTCCATAACTGCCACCAGGCTGCTCTTGTTTCGCCTGTGCTCAAGTGCGTCGCAAGAAAAGTAGTCCAGTAAGAAAGGAGACGCTAACAGCGGCTCTGGACCGAGATTCCAACTGCCGATGAGGCGAAGTATAATTCGAGCGGTACTCCTTCTGGCGATGTCATGAAGCCCGGTACATATCTGTGCAAGCAAGTCTGCGAGGCAAAGTCTGGGAGAGATATACGGTTCTTCTCTGGCACGTAATCGACATGGATGCAGCTCTTCCTGTGTCCAAAAAGCGTTCATCACGACGTCCCAGTCAGCGTCGGTGAAGAAGTCGAAATCACATAACAGGAGGTAGGACAGTAGCTGCGTGAGCGATAGTTCGGTTGATCGGATGACATGAACAGCCGTTGAAGTGGATGATTGAGACGGTCGATCATCGGGATGCGTTTCCATGGGAAGGCGTTGGGTGAGAGCGAAAGCATCAGGGAGTTTGGACTGATATACTTCTGTAAAAATCCGGGATGCTCCTGAGCGCTCAGGCTGCTCAGGAGCCGCCAAAGCACCTCGTCCACCTCTTGCTCACTGAGCGCTCCTGAGCAGCTATCAGCGCTCAGTGAGCGCTCCTGAGTCGACTATCTACGCTCAGTGAGAACGGAGAGCACATAGGTCTGGGCTCCAATTATTTACTTTTCCCTTCATTTACGTTCAAATCAAGCAACGACAGAGATAGAGAGGAAAAATAACTGCGATTATAGGGACAATCTAGATCTATATACACGTGCAAACGACCTAAAGCCGGGTATCCCTACGAGGCCGACAAGAACCTACTCACGGCTCAAAATGCCGCCGAGCAGCATGACCCCCGCAAACTGACCTTACGAGACCCAATCGAAGGCAAGTATTCTGCACACAAAAGTTGAGTCAAACGAGCCGGGCTGTGAACGCAAAGGGTACTCACTCAGCGAAGAGCGCATCTGCCTGCCTATGATATGGATAAAACGCGTCTGTGAGAAAAAAAAATTGGTCAGGCCAAAAGAATCATGAATGAATAAGGTAACGTACGACAGATGATAGACCGAGGAACTCCCTCCAGTAAGCGAGTGGAAAAAAAGTCTGTGCAGGAGACGATGAGGCGCTGGGAGCGAAAAAAAAATGGCTGGTGTACGCACTGAAACGAAGACTCGGTTACAGGGAGTGCCCTCGCCTATCAACTGGTCAGTGAGCGCAAGGGTGCCCAGTTCCTAAAGGCAGGTCGTTAGCGAACGGCAGCGGCAGCGGCGGGGCGACCTCACCTCCAGCGACGCTGCATGCGCTACAGCCGAGCGAGGAGCTGATGGGTCGACGAGCTCGTCACCTCGCACGCGCAGCGGGAGCACGGTTGCGACACCGCGCAGGGGAGGGAGGGACCAGCCGCGGGAAGTGCATGCGTGGTGCGGAGGTCTCGGCGAGCGTCATAACGACGCTCGCAGCCATGGGACTACAGCCGGAGCGGCATCCCACAGCCGTGAACGAGACACGCACGTCGACAAGCACGGCGAGGCGCGGCGAGGCAAGGCAAGGCGAGCAACGGTGGGGGGAATGGGGAGAGGAAAAGACGTGTTTGTTTGGTTGGCCAAATCAACCGCTCAAAGCCGCCGCTGCACGGACACGACCGAAATTCGCCCAAGTCCCCTGCCCGACCAGCGACCGCCCTCAACCGCACGCGGCGCGCTACTTGCCACAAGTTCGTGCGTGTCATAGGCGCACTCAAGAGTCTGAGCGCCCAGTTTTAGAATCAATGATAAAATTATTGATAAATTAGGATGTACACCTTCTTACATACACTACTCGAAACACTAAGCTCGCCTATATGTGTGTACGTGTGAGCGGGAGAGCACCTGAGCTGCTCCCCAGCTCTGGTGCTTCGGCGCTCCTGAGCGCTCCCTGAGCAGCCTGAGCACGGGAGCTGCCGTGAGCAATCGGCAACGCTCCTGAGCAATTAGATTTTTACAGAAGTAGCACGTCGTGAATCTGGCCCCAGTAGGACCATCCATTTTTCCGCTCTGACCGCATGCAAAGCGCGCTTCGTTGAGCCCTGACGGCGTCAGCAATACCAACTCCCGAGGAAGAACGAGTGATGGCATTCATGAGAGGAATGCGAAAGGCCCTCATAGCTTCTGCCACTTTCGAGGAGGGATGCAGTGCACCCAGAGCCTGGACACCAACGGCGACAGCATCGGAATCGGAGACGTCAAACATGAGCCACCTGAGGGCTGCAGTGTCCAGCTCGTCTTCCCGTGCCCACAATTGTGCCGCAACACCGCTTCTGTTGCGGCGCCGAGCGATAGACCATTCTATCGCATCCTTCTTCTGTAAAAATCTAATTGCTCAGGAGCGTTGCCGATTGCTCACGGCAGCTCCCGTGCTCAGGCTGCTCAGGGAGCGCTCAGGAGCGCCGAAGCACCAGAGCTGGGGAGCAGCTCAGGTGCTCTCCCGCTCACACGTACACACATATAGGCGAGCTTAGTGTTTCGAGTAGTGTATGTAAGAAGGTGTACATCCTAATTTATCAATAATTTTATCATTGATTCTAAAACTGGGCGCTCAGACTCTTGAGTGCGCCTATGACACGCACGAACTTGTGGCAAGTAGCGCGCCGCGTGCGGTTGAGGGCGGTCGCTGGTCGGGCAGGGGACTTGGGCGAATTTCGGTCGTGTCCGTGCAGCGGCGGCTTTGAGCGGTTGATTTGGCCAACCAAACAAACACGTCTTTTCCTCTCCCCATTCCCCCCACCGTTGCTCGCCTTGCCTTGCCTCGCCGCGCCTCGCCGTGCTTGTCGACGTGCGTGTCTCGTTCACGGCTGTGGGATGCCGCTCCGGCTGTAGTCCCATGGCTGCGAGCGTCGTTATGACGCTCGCCGAGACCTCCGCACCACGCATGCACTTCCCGCGGCTGGTCCCTCCCTCCCCTGCGCGGTGTCGCAACCGTGCTCCCGCTGCGCGTGCGAGGTGACGAGCTCGTCGACCCATCAGCTCCTCGCTCGGCTGTAGCGCATGCAGCGTCGCTGGAGGTGAGGTCGCCCCGCCGCTGCCGCTGCCGTTCGCTAACGACCTGCCTTTAGGAACTGGGCACCCTTGCGCTCACTGACCAGTTGATAGGCGAGGGCACTCCCTGTAACCGAGTCTTCGTTTCAGTGCGTACACCAGCCATTTTTTTTTCGCTCCCAGCGCCTCATCGTCTCCTGCACAGACTTTTTTTCCACTCGCTTACTGGAGGGAGTTCCTCGGTCTATCATCTGTCGTACGTTACCTTATTCATTCATGATTCTTTTGGCCTGACCAATTTTTTTTTCTCACAGACGCGTTTTATCCATATCATAGGCAGGCAGATGCGCTCTTCGCTGAGTGAGTACCCTTTGCGTTCACAGCCCGGCTCGTTTGACTCAACTTTTGTGTGCAGAATACTTGCCTTCGATTGGGTCTCGTAAGGTCAGTTTGCGGGGGTCATGCTGCTCGGCGGCATTTTGAGCCGTGAGTAGGTTCTTGTCGGCCTCGTAGGGATACCCGGCTTTAGGTCGTTTGCACGTGTATATAGATCTAGATTGTCCCTATAATCGCAGTTATTTTTCCTCTCTATCTCTGTCGTTGCTTGATTTGAACGTAAATGAAGGGAAAAGTAAATAATTGGAGCCCAGACCTATGTGCTCTCCGTTCTCACTGAGCGTAGATAGTCGACTCAGGAGCGCTCACTGAGCGCTGATAGCTGCTCAGGAGCGCTCAGTGAGCAAGAGGTGGACGAGGTGCTTTGGCGGCTCCTGAGCAGCCTGAGCGCTCAGGAGCATCCCGGATTTTTACAGAAGT
>KV426174.1:56296-77301 GCA_001632375.1 Exidia glandulosa HHB12029 | reverse complement strand
GGTCGCGCCCGCGGTTTGACACTCACTCTCGGGCTCCCAAGCGCCTCGCCTAATGTTCATAAAGTTGGCGGAAGCGTACCAGACATCATAGTTTACGCGCAACGTTAACATGCCCGACGAAGCCCTGTTCACTGTTTGCATACAGGGTCCTCCTCCATCCCAGCCCGGAGCAAGACACTCTAGATTTGGTCTCCCGTAGGCCGTGTGCCCGGTGTAACATTGACTAGCAAAGCCTCGAACGAGCAAGCCGGACAGTCCTCCGCATGACGAGTCTGCCACTCCCTACCTTATCAAGAGTTTAGGTGTGCCTGGCAGCTTCTGCTCTGCCGCAGTCGTATAACATTTCCATGTGAGGGGGATTTCGTACTGCTGCCTCGGCTGTCTAACTCCTCGGTAGCCGGAGCGAGTACCGATTGACGTGCGGACCCGAGAGCGGTTCCGACTCGGAGGCGTGGGCCCACGAGATAATCAAGCGCTCAGGAAGGGCCCCAACGCGGCATCTCTAGATCTCGAGATGGCTGCCGAATTGTCGAGGAGGTCTCGGCGTCTGCCAAGTGGGTCCGAAGTACGCCAGAAGGTTACGAACATGGGATTGGAACCTATACAGTACTCAGAAGATCAGCTGAGATGCAGCCCGTATCCCGAGACGATGAATTTGATCATGATCATTGCGTTGCATTGCCCATCGAAAGCGTTTCATGCAAGTGACACACTAGCACTGGCAGTTGCTCCGAGTCTACGCAGAGCTAATCGACAACCCCTGCATCACTTGTTTAAACATCACCAACGCAGCCTGGCCGACCTGTAATCCCGTAGTTCCGTACGCCGGAACCTCCAAAGTGCCTCAGTATGTAAGCTTCCTGACGCCGCCGACGCACCTCATGTCCCGCAGCCGCGACCCGAAGATAGCTGAGCGTGCCAGCGTTCTTGAACAGCCCGGCATGGACACCGTTCACTGTGAAGTTGGAGAACGCTTGGGCGTTGAAGGATGATTGTAGCTTCGATGGCAGGCTCTTCAACTGAGGAATACGCGGAAGTCAGTCCGGAGTCGGTCTCCAAACGCGATGTACTCTACGCACCATTGCTTCAACGCCGAAGCAGTTGCAGATGTAATCCTACAGTACGGCGACGGAGTCAGTAACAACGGACGATCATCATGGGTCAAAGTTGGAAGAACTCCGCACCGCGTCTCCCGCGAAGATGTGCGTTCGCACGCCGCTGTCGACTACTGCAGCAAGGTCAGGAGAAGAGCTCTAAATGCCATCTAGGAGTCAGCACTGCCAAAGTTTTCGCAGGCATGTCGACGCATACCTTCATCCAGTCGCCCGTGGACTGGAAGTTTGAATACCTTGAGTCTGAATGAGCCCCCTGCACTCGGAACTAGTACATCAGCGGTTACATACACGTTGTTGTTAGTCTCCGTCCATGTGCTCTCAGCGCCGATGAGCTTCATCATTGTCGTATTCCGCAAGAACGCTATAGTGTCGAGGCAATTTATGAGCACGACGTCTCCTCCCATAAGGCGAGAAATGTT
The DNA here is from genome assembly GCA_001632375.1 of Exidia glandulosa HHB12029. Taxonomy (NCBI): domain Eukaryota; kingdom Fungi; phylum Basidiomycota; class Agaricomycetes; order Auriculariales; family Exidiaceae; genus Exidia; species Exidia glandulosa. Next base: position 75,767 of record KV426174.1, on the reverse strand, counting down.
AAGCACATACTTGTGATATCAGGAGGATAGGCGCTCGACGTCGTGCGGACATCGTATACATTCCGGCTTCCAGCGAGCGGCGAAAGAACATTGTTGTTGCAGAAGCTCTGCGCACTCGAACACGTACTAGACGCGAGCGTGGCAGCACAATTGTTGATCTATGTACCCCGGGCCGATCAGTTCTCAGTTCGTAACGAAAGTTGAACTGGTACAGTAGTGGTACTGACCTGCGTGATACAGCCATTGCTACTCCACAACGATGTGTTCGCACGGGTGATCGCTGCAGTAGTCGTCGTTTGCACGTATCCGTTGTTGAGAGCAAAGTTCACGTATTCGGGGTACTGGGAAAGCGGGTCGGTGAGTCCGTTACCGATACCCAGCGTCTTGAGGTTGATCTTGACCAGACCGTTACCCTGGCCAGCGTCGACGATCGCGTTTTGCTGCTCGAAGTAGCTATCCGCCATGTGCGGTCAGAAGAAACACTCGGGAATACTGCCGGTGTACGCACTGTGCAAAGGCTGGACCATAGTGACCGCCGTATCTTCGAAGGGTCAGATCCAATGAGCGTAAGGATGTGCAACGCCGTACGACTCGGTCCAAAGCGCGAATGAGTCGGTGGTGTACTTGGAGAAGGTGGGATCGGCGAAGAAGATTTGCAGGAGCTGGTAGACAGCTTTCGCAGCTGCGAGAGATCCAGTGACTGCTAGCGTGCCGTGCTTCGGCTCCGTGAGACGCTGATAGAAGATACGTTCGATGGAATCATACCGAGTAGCCTGCAACGGATGAGTACTCGCGCCCGGTCCTCAAAGTCGTAACGCACCGACACCAACTGGCTGATCGATATACTGAGCGCGTGCCGAGTCCGTCAGAGAACGCGTCTGTCGTGATTGCTTTCACGCACGAGCATATGCGAAGCCTCGTTCCAGCTGTTTGGATTGAGAGTGACGCTCCGGGAGTCGTTGGTAATCCTACAGGGGCCGTGCTCCTACAGAGAGTCAAAATCGTGAGCTACGACGTCGAAGGGACTTTCAACCTGGAAAAGACCGATCATGCTGGAGCTTCCGGGCTATGAAGATGCGCATGTGTCAGATGCAGCTATCCACGATACCAGCCTGCACTGACCCCTCCGTTCAGCCAGATACTGAGTGGCGCAGTAGACGCGTTATTGCGCGCCTCGAAGAACCAGAACCACATGCTCTGGTTGGCGTTCAGGTCCGCGTAACCGGACGCCTGGAAGACACCCGGCGTCGTCTCTATAGCCATATTCAGTACAACGAGCGGGACATTCGCCTACGCCACCGACCGCAGACGCCTAAGGACCAGTTAGTTCGATGCAGCTCGCGCCTTCGCTCGCCGACGCACCCGAGTTCTCGACGAACCGCAGACTGCCGCCTAAGGGATTTGCGAGTGGCGTCGAAACCTTGAACTGCGTGCCCAGCGGCGAGACAGCCTTCTGCTGGTGCCACATCGAGAGCTTGATAGGCTCGCGGTTGCGCTCATTGTCGAAGTTCCACGCGGTCGCAGCAGTGGCAAAGAGCAATGGCAAAGCAACCTTCATGACGGCTCTGAGGGCACAAGAACGCGCCGTCCGATACTCGTGGAGAACGTATAAATAGGCGTCGTGCAAAGCCAACGATAACGAGAAGCCCTCCCCGGAAGCGCTGCCGCCATGCGCACAAATCCTTCGAGCACGCGTCTCGAATGCGTTCGCGATGCGCTGGCCGGTCCGACAGCAAACGCGCAAAACGCCATTGAGACGCGACATCTTGCACAATCTAGTTTCATGATCACGATCCTAGAAACTTGACGGCATCTTTAGAGCGAGTATCCTGCGTATTTTCATGTGTAGGCCTTAGCGATCAGCACCGCAAATGTCGCCCAAGCAAGCAGGTAGTGGCTCGCAGGAGCAGGGTGCCGTAAGTGCGATAAGATAGATAGAGCACGGTGTAGAGAATAGGTCGCCGTGGGTTCGAAAGAACTGGTGCCAGGCGTGCACGCCCAAGTTGGTTGTCCGCGCGATGCTTCGGAACACGGAAGCAAGCACGGAACTACGAAAGTGGTAATAGGCTAATAGCGGGCCATGAGCTATTCCACGAGCTTGAATGCAGCGTGGCATACGGTAGGCAGCCAGATTGCTCATCGATCGCCACCAGGAGCTTGAGGACCTCAAGATTTGTAGAGGCTGATACTGGTAGGAGTAGAATCACGAGATCAATTGAGCACACTGATGATCGTCGAAGCGGGGGAGACTATAGTACTCGACGGGTGTGGAGTAAGGCCGAACACACTGAGGACAATCTGAGTCGGGTCGTAGCCCTGCGACTTCTGCGCGAATGCCCGGCGGTTGCACCCCGGGCACCAGTCGGCACGATATCGCTCGCGAGCTTGCGCGAGGCGTATTGTCGTCTCGACTCCCAGCATCTCGCCTTCCTCGACGCACAGCGGTGCAGCGCGAGTTGTGAGCGCCGCATACGCGGGCAGGAGCCATGCCGAAATGTCAAAACGTCGTGCCAGCGAGATCTTCTGCACCGGGCCGCAAAGGCCCTCCATCTCGCGTATCGCGAGTGCACGAATGTTCTCACACTCCCACATGCTGGCGAGGGAGAGTACCGAGGTCCATTCGTCTAGAGACGCGGGCTTGAGCGTACCGATCACACTGCGATAGAGTTCAATGCACCTTTCGGCACAAACTCAGTCTCGGCACTCACGGTGGATAGAGAATCCAAAGAAACCGCTCAAAGTCAACAGCGGAGACTGCTAGCCGGATAGGGTTATCGTCCGAGCAGCCCTCTGCGACCTCTCCATGCGGGGGCGGCATCGAGAACATAGCCCGAAATGCGGGTGAATCGCGTTTGAACCAGTACCGGTGGACATTGAAGAGTATACCGTCCGTCTACGGCGCTGAGTTGTGCGATTCATATGTAGCGCTCCGTAGACGCACAAGGAAGGTAACGTTGCCTGCGCCTCATGTGAGACGCACGTGACATGGCCGAAGGTCAGGAGAAGCCTCACCATCGTCGAAGTAATACTCCCGATGTCGCATGTACCCAAATGGGGCTGCCTCAGGTGCAGGACTGGTGGGGCGTGGCGTTGAAGGGGCAGTCACAGTCATGCGGCAAGGAGGGGCTGCAAGCAATGGCCCGCACGCCCAGCTCTTATAGCTCGGTAGCGAGGAACACGCCTGTGTAGCGTGTCCTGCTCTCACGCGTAGCTTCAGTTCGCAACGATGACCGATGAGCTGCCGACATCGCAAGACACCGCGACCCTGAGCTTCCTGACGTCGGCTGTAGTGCAGATATCATGAGGCTTCATCGTCGAGCTCGGAAACCCCCTGTAGAGGACGCAAGGTGATGACGGAGGTGTTGAGAGCATGGGGAGATAAACATTTACGTCTTCTAACAACCAACCGCGTGAACTCACTATTTTTGACCGGACGAAACTCGTGCTGGTCTCAACCTGACCATTGTGATGCGTCGAATTCAGGTATCGCGAAAGCAAGCGGAGCGTACACCCTAACAGCGCACATACAACAAGAGATAGCTATCGAAGAGGGCATTAGATAAAGTTATGTTGCGTTCAAAGCGTCCGAGATGATTCTATCCACCTATTCCAAGTCGTACACTACGCCCAGCGGCCGAGGAGCGCCATAAGGCCTGCACCAAGAAGCATGCAACAGCACATGAAGGTCAAGCGTTCGTTTGATATTTGATGGATTTTGGGGTTGAAGAGGAACTCGTGTGCGAGTAGCTGCGCGCGATTCAGTGAATGACTACAGCTCGATGACTGCCCCGGCATACCTCGACAAGACCAGTATAGAGCAGGATGCCCGCACTCATCGAGTCGAAAATCCCGCTGACGATGGACGCCGTTGCACTGTCCGGCGCGTACGTATGTCTCACACCAAGTCCAGCAGCAATGCCGATTGGAGTCGTGAGACCGTACAAAATACCACCGGCAAGTCGCATCCACCTGTACTTCGGGGGAAGCTTCAGGTAGGCGAGCCGGGCGCCGAGTCCCAAACCCTCAAACATCTCTGCGCAATGATGTTAGATGCGGAATAATCGAAGGATATGCTCTCACGGTGGAAGATGATGACGATGAAGAGGATCTTGAAGTCGGGGTCGACGGCGAGAGTCAATCCGATCAGAACGCTGTGAAAGACGACGCCGAACTCAAGGATGGCGACACCAACCAGCTGTGCGAGTACTGTTGCACCCGTGTCCTCCGACCCGTCTGCGTGCACAGCATGCGAGTGAGGGGCAGCGAATGCCTTCTTCGAAGTCGCGACACTGGTCTCCTCGTCGTTAGGTGCAGTGGTACGAGGAGGCTCTGGCCCATGGGCTGCCGACATGCCCGCGGCCTGTGTATCGCTAAAGGCTCCGTGCCCATGCGCATCTGAGGCGGTCTCAATACCCCAACGCGACCACCATGACCGCGGATCTCACCATGAGCGGAGAGCCCAAGGGCGGTCATCTTTGCGGTACCCCACCGGTACGCGACTAGTTCCACGAGGAACAGTGCGAAGACGGCAAGCATGGCCATCGCAGGTGCCCATGGCTAGACTGAGGTAAGAACGAATACCTTCACGGTCGTGATATTGGGCACTCACATAATCGTCCCAGCCGGCTGCGAGACATGGGTTCGACAAGGACTCGAAAGCAGGTGCCAGGAGGTGTATGAACGCGGTCGCAATCTGCAACGAATGAGCGGCGCAATACTAAGAAAGCAGCAAATCTTGCGCACAATGACACCCGAGCCAAAGAACTTGACGAATCTACGAGTCACAGATCCAGCAAGCATTCCGTCAGCGTGTGGAAGCTACGGCCACACACTCTTGAACGTACTCGAACACCAACGGGTGTACGCGCCAACGGCCCTGAGCTGCGATGATTGGGAAGATCGCGCCGAACGAGCTCGTCACAAGAATAATGAAAATGGAGGCGACTCGGAGGTGGAAGAAGATATCGTCGGCGTCGGGTGGCCCGCAGCCGTCGCCGTCGCCTGGGGGAGCGTCGAAGCGGCGCCAGTGAGGATGCCGCGGCGGTCCTCGCCTGTGCTCGTGGTGGGGATGGTGCCACGGCGGCGGCGGCGGGCCCGGTGGGAAGTGAGCGTGAGCGTGCATCTGCACGGGCTGCATGTAGAAGGGAGCCTGCGCCATGTCAGGGGATGCGGACGAGGAACGCGGCGGTCCGGGCTGCGGTTTTATTAGTTGCGCACCGCCGGGAGGGTACCCCTGACGGACATATCGCCGCGTCGATCATCGTACGACCTGTGCGGTTCTCGGCGGTTGCTGTAACCCGGCCTGATGGAAACACTCTCTGTTCACGTCGGAAATAGCACCCTGTAGGTCTTCAACATAGCCGCTGACGCGTAATACATGCTCCTTGTTCGCTACCGCTCTCCCATCTCCCTCTACACTTCCTAGTGGACACCAGAGGCTCGACTTTGCTTACCGCGCAGGGGTTCCTGAGCTGGCAGCTGCGTTGTTAGAGACACATGCCGTTAGGCCAAGAGATCTGTTCTTGTGCCATATGTGGTCCCTGTGTTTCCATTGGCCAGCCCTAGACGAGTACCGCTTGGTCACCGCGGACCGGAACAATGTCGTCCAGTTTTGAGGAACGACTTCCAGAGGCAGCACATGTAACACTCTACCGGGTATTCAGATATACGCTCTGCTCGCACGCCAGAGGAAGAGGACCACGTTATGAGAATCTGAGTATGAACAGTGGCTATCCCCAGTCGAAACTGGCACCACGACAGCATAATCACCCATATGCAGTGAGGTATGTTGCCGTAACGTGCGGAAAATGTCGCATGCATCTGGCGCATGACTGGCCCTCATGCGGAAGTCGCAGCGCAAGGGGAACGTGTTGATCAAGCATTCACTAAGGGCGAATCAATCGCTGCGACGCCCTGCGTCCTGTCAGCGGCAGGGAAGCCGAGAGAATTTGACAGCGGTCGCAGTCCGTCTTGACGATAATTGGATCTGCGTAACACGTATTGGCCAGACGATGAGGCGCCAGAGCATGATGAAGCAGCTGCAGTTACGAAAGCAGGGAAAACGGTCTACAATACTGTAACACGAGGCGGCCACGCTGCGGAGACAACATGACCTTGCACGACAGAGGTGATCAGTTTGCAGACTGTATAACAGAAGCTGGCGGCATTTCGGTCTCACTGACAGGTGAAGCTGCTCGCATTGTTTTGGTCTCCACTCACGTACTTCGCGAACTACCATTCCGAGTCACAGTCAGCACACTGTAAACGCGTTAAACAAGACATCCCACCTTAGGATATGGGCACAACGGTCTTGAGAACCCACTGCCACTTCCGATAATCTGGTCCGGCGCCGTGCCGTTCTCGACCCACTGAATGAGCGCCAGGATTGCATTCTGCGACGCGCTTAATCAACAAGAGAAAATGGGAAAATAACGGGGGTAAACGAACATGTTGAGCGTCGAAGTTTGCTGGTTTCGTCCCGCTCGCGCCGGGATCGCCGCCGAAGTCACTTGGAGCCTTGTTTCCGCCTGCACAACTATAATCTCGGTCAGCTTTTATAGCAAGACGAAGAGCAGAAGAGGGCTTACTGTCCCATGCCCGGGACAGCGAACATTCGATACGCGTCTAGTGGTCGCGTGCCGAGCGTTTTGGCTACCATCTCGTGGTAGTATACAGACTGCAGGATGGTAAGACGGACTGTGCCAGAGTAGAAAGGGCTACTGACCGAGCCATAGGGGATGAGCGGATCCTGCGTTCCCACGTATTGTAGAAGCTTCCCTCCCTTCGTGATGAACGGCGCAATGTCGAAGTTATCGGCCGTGATGTTTCCCGGATTAGTCGAGTCTGCTGTCTGCGAAACGTCCGTCAGTTGTGCTGGATTCTGATGCCGGCTGCGTAGACTGACTTTCATGAGATGCTCCAAGAATGTCTCGTTGAACGTGACGGAAGCGGCCGCAGCGACAGATGTGTAGTTTAGGACCTGGTACTTGAAGTAATCCTGCGTGAACGGGAACACAAACCCGGTCGTCCCCGCCAGCCCGCCTTCCTCTGCACCAGGCGCATAGCCCGGGAACAGCAACTTCCCATCTACGCTCGTCCAGTTCGCATACAACGACGCCGCAGTCGTCCTCTGCGCTGCGGACAAGTTGATTTTGCTCCAGTCGACGACGCACAGAGCGGGGTTGGTGATAATACCGTCGCTGAGACCGTCCAGCGCATCGCACTGCGCCATAATTCCAGTATGGACGGTCTGCCAGTCCGTTGCCGAGAGCGCGCCGGTCTTGCCGAGTGGATTGAGTATCCCGCCCATGAGAGTCCACGCGGTCAGATGGCTCCACCACCATGCCGGGCTGCCTGCGAGAACGCCGTCGTAATCGTCGGGATACGTCTGCACCTCTTTAAGGCCTTGCTTGCCCCCGCTCGAGCAGCCCAGCCAATAACTCTTGAAGGCTGTTGCGGAGTAGAAGGCGCGCACGACGTTCTTGGAGAAGAGCGTGGAGAGGTGCACTGCACGGTAGCCGAAGTCGATCTGTGAGTCGGGGTTGTTCAGCGCGAAGGTGCCGTCCAGCCCAGAACCCTCGTGTCCGGTGTTTGTCGAGGCCACCGCGAAGCCGTAGTTCGTCAACGCGCCTCCCATGGAAGGGTAGTTTACTCCGCCGGCCTACGTAGAACATGGATGTCAGCCGAGCGGAATGCAGGTCTTGCCTCAAACGCACGGCGATGCCGTTCCCAACAAAGGCAAAGCGGCCGTTCCATGTCGTAGTAGGCATCCACACTTCGAACTTGACCTGTGACTTCGCCGAGGTGTTGAAGAAGGCACCGAAGCGACAGAATTCGGCGAGGTTCGTAACCGGCGTTGCGTAGTCGAAGGTCCCCTCATTGAACGTCGAGCCCTCTAGTCCACCGCTGCATCAGTATACGCCAAAGTTTCGAGAATTGATAGGCGCACTGGGGTAAATCTTGGCCGCTATGAGCGTTGTAGTGTATCCAGGAATGAGGGTCGAGAGCTGGTTCGCAAGTGCCGTGCACGCCGCCGCCGAACCCGAGCCAGTGGGCGACGCGGGCGCCGAGGTTGTTGCGCTCGCCGAAGTTGTCGTGCTCGTTGGAACGGACGCGCCGGGAAGACACTGCGAGTAGTAGTCCTGTGGCGGGGTGAGTCTATCGCTTCCTGGAACGGCCATGGTGCCGCGCACGTTCTGCTTCACGCAAGCCGAGCCAGATACGCAAGTCGTGGGCCCAGTCCATCCAATGCCTGAGCATAAATACCGTCGACGCATGCACTTGAGAGTACAGTCTGAGCCTACCTCCACACTGGCCCCAGATGGGGGCTTGCGCGAACGCACCAACCGTTAAGAGAGCAAGGATAGCACAGCGGCGCGCCATGGTTCCCTCGGTGCACCACACTTGGCGCGTAACACCTTATATGAGTCCTAGCCACGTGCTCGGGCAAAACACCAAAGTTGTTGCGCTAGAGAACGCGAAGTTTCTGCAGGAGGTGCTGCAGTTCGCACGCGACAACGGGCGTGATCATTGAGGCGGGCCTTCGCGCGCAGAATGTAAGAACACAAAGCATGCTAGACTGCCAACGGGCCCGAGAGCAACTCGTTTCCGCGAAGAGGGTCGGGGTCATGCGTCAGACCGAAGTTCTGCTAATCCCATATTTCCAGTCTCGAAAGCCGATGCGTAGACCTCAGCTGACAATATTATTGATGCTCAGAGACATGTCGCGAGGAAACTGGGCGACCAGAATCGCGGAATAAGAGGGTAAAGAGGCAAGAGGCGTTTGCGGACTTGAAAATCAGGTGACGATTTGGCGGACTTGCGGAGCGCAAACACCGTCGACACTTGGCTCATGCCATGGCGAGCGTGCTCATAACCCATGCTATTCGAAGGCTACGAAACGGGCCCGGGCAGGCAGCTCCAAAGTCGCTAGATGGCTACCATGTTATATATACAGGTACAGACCTGTCCGCCATTCTTCCACAAATTTTATGAAAACACTGTATTCCCAGGTGTGGAACCGCGGTGGTCGCGCTGGGCCTACCTCATGATAGGTGTCAACATCCTATGGGCGCGAGTCTATCCTTGCATTGAGCACTGCTGTCGTCAGTCTGACGCGTCTGCAGCGGTAATCTGGCTCAACTGGCGCTGGACCGCTGGGGTCGACCAGTAAAGCGTGAAGACGGCACAGAAGTTCTCGAGCTGCGACCGCTTTGGCAGCGTGGAACTCTAGCTGCCTTGTCCGTTGGCGTCGGTGTCACGGTGACCAGCATCGTGTTCGTTGCACGCAGTAGGAACGTCACGCGCATTCTGCTTCGACACGGTCCTACACGCGCAGAGTCAAGTGTCCTCATACAGGCGCCTGGAACGACCAAAAATGGCGGGCGCGTCTTCTCGCAGGATGCCTGCACTCTGTCGCAGGCGCGCGGTATGCACTGGTCAGATTGCTGCTTCATCGCGCTGTGACTGACCACTTGCTTTACAGCCGAAGACGAGATGGCTATTCACGTTCGTGGTCTGGCCCTACCCTTCTGGCCATACCTCTTGCGGTTCAAAAATTCTGAAATACCTGGCGTGGACCTGACCGCTTCAGCCTGGGAACGACGGCGAGCGTTCATGAGCGAGTGGGACGGCAAGCAGTATACTATCCGTCGCGTTAGTGGTGTAGTGCGACAAAGATAGCAAAGCACACTCACATCGTATCTCGAGAGCCAGGCTGCTGCATGGAAACAGCTTGCGCGAGGACGTCGAGTCTGGGTTTGCACTTGTCCGGACGGCCAGCTGTCGACGTCCGGACGGCCAGCTGTCGACAACGCGTTGGCGCACCCTGTGTCATTGTCATATCCCCCAAAACTGCGTCCCTATCATACTCAGTTCGCGACGCAAGGAGGCCTCAACGCACAACAGGAGCACTAATGAATACCCTGCATCTATCCTCATTCGATCCTTCCATCCATCCACGTTTGTTAGTCTCATCGTAAGTACATTTGGCCTCGTTTCCATTCCTCAAAGTCATTTCCGGAGCTCCGCGACCGCTGCATGCGCAAGGGGCTTTGCATCCTTCTCGTTGACGCTAGCCGAGTCGTCCGTGTGCGGAGTAGTAGTATTACGCGCAGCGTCGGTGTCGGCCTCGTACATCGGGTGCAACTTGCCATCCACGGCGTTCTGCGTCTTGCCGAGGTAGAAGTTGGTCATGAGAGAAGCGGGAATCAGACTTGCGAGAGCTGGGGCACAACCAACGTGAGATTCGCGATATGGGGGCTGACTGTTACGCACCGAGAATCAGCGCGCCGAGGTACAGCGGTCGGACGGTCTCATCATAGGCTGCAAGAATAAGTGATTCAGGAATAGTCCGCGCATGGGGTGACGATGCTCGCCTTCGATCACAGCGGCTCTCACTGCGGGCTTCGCCAGCCTTGCAGTGCGAATGGAGCCGAAGATTTTCTGGATCTCCGCGGTGCTCACGCCGAGCGGCGTCAAGTGCGTTCGCAGGTTCCTAGGCATGTTGTCTCTAGTAAAGTACAGTCAGCAGCGCATACTTCAGGTTATCGTGTCTATCTCACCCCCAAACGGCACCGGCTGAGCAAGAACATTGAGCAGGAAAACCGATATTATGTGGACATGTACGTACCGATGGCGGCACCGGTGGCAGAGCCCAGCTTGCTCCACAGCGCGAGGTTCGCTATAACGGATGCGAGGTCATCGTGAGGCACAGAGGCCTGCGTCGCCACACGTGTGCCGACAACGGAGAAAGCGCTTCCCCAAGACGTCAATATTTGAGTCCAAGCGAGTGCGACGTCCCTGTAAAGCTGAGTACCTCGATCAACCACGACGAGTATAATGACGTACGAAGCGTTAGAACCGCGTGCCCAGTAGGTGAGGCCGAGCCCACTGCATCAACAGACACCCGGGTCAGTTGCGTTCCGAGAGATAGAGTCGGGGTTTGGGGGCGCACATGCAGCGGATGCAGATGCCACTGATTTGCATCCACTATATGCGGGCTTGAAGTCAGTTATGGGGCTCACCATCCGGCAAGTAACATACCTTGAAACGGTGTGTATATCTCATGATCACGCCAGCCACCAGACCGAACACACAGAGACCGACGGTGAGTGTGTTGCTAAAGATAGTCCATGTGTACGTGGACCTTCATGAACTGTGAGACCATCGTCTACGCGGTGAGGTCCTTGCGCAGCTTACCAGTTCGTTACAACATAGGACCAAGAGCCCCAGTAGGTCGATCGCATCGTCCCCGAGAGCATGTACAGGACATCTACAGGTGGTATGAGTATCTTGACCCTGTAAAAAAAAAACAGATATACCGATGACGACGCCGCAGCAGAATGTTTTGTTGAGGATGCGACGGGGCAAGATTGGATGCGCTGTGCCAAACCACTCCCACAGCCCGAATGCAACGAGAGTGACACCTCCAACTGCAAACATTGCAATGAGCGATGCTAGAAGGAAGATATGTTGTGAATGCTATACTATCGCGGACCTGAGCTGAAACGCACGGTTGTCGTATCCGCCCTTCGCGCCGCTTTTTAGCGAGAAGGGAAGGAAGAGTAGAGTCCAGCTCGTTCCAAGGAGCAAGAGCCCCAGACCATCGACGCGCTTGACAAAGTCGACGACGAGGGCGACCCATGACTTGCGTGCAATAACGTCCGTGCGAGCTACGTAGGACGATGCGGAGAGCGAGAGAACGCCGAGACGTTTTGCCTTCCAGTCGGCCCAGAAGAGCACAACCAATGCCGGAGCAATGACAGCAGGCATTATGATCTGTGTAGGAGGGCGAGTGAGCAAGAGCAACACAGTCGTCGCCGATGATCACGCACAGCGAACATCCCGTAGCCCCAGCGCCAACCGTCTGGCCCGAGTCCGTCGACGATGAATCCGCTGATATACGCATTGATAATGTACGGCGAGGTCGTCAAAGAGCCGATCAGCCCGCGCCATTGCAGTGGAGTCAGATCTGGTGCGTCTCAGTACTCTCCCCTTTGGAAAAATTTAGTGTAGCGTACCCGCTATTATAACATCCGTCACAAGGTCCAATCCGACGCTACCGATGTTGTAAAAGAGCTCCCCAGCAGCAACGGCGCCGACGCCGGACGCGGTTCCGACGATGATGAAACCGACAACATAGAAGCCTAGGGAAACGGCATAGGCAATGGGTCGCGACGTGATGTCCGCAAGCTTTGCGATGAAAGGCTTTCCTACGTGAACGTAAGCTCGAGTGCGTGTCTCTGGTGGATTGGCGTACCGACGCCGCCGAAGACGTAGACAGCCTGCAACGCGTTGAGAAATGACGCTGTGGCATCGCACTGGGGCCCTCACCGTGTCAATGGCAGCGAGGAGGGAATGTTTACCGAAGGCACTCGTCGCAAACGCGAGGTAGTTGTACACCGTGTTCCCCGCCAAGCCTGATTAGAGAATGAGCTTATATGCAAGATCACAGGCGGGGGTGTCTGACTGTACGCGTACGAAATGAGCGCCAAGCTCCCATACAGCAACCAGATGGATGCGCCGCCCTTCCCGAAGACACGATATAGCGCTTCCATCCGGGCAACGCCAGCTGCCTCGGCGACAACTGGAGCAGTATGAAGGGTATCATCCTGCGCGTCTTTCTCGACGTCGCCATCGCTTGGGCGTTTTTCGTCGAACCCCACAAACGCAGAAGTGGAGGCCATGGCCGGGAGGGTGGGCGAAGCAGCACGCGGATTCTTGTGAAAAGAACCAAGGGATTTTATCTGATAATCGGATGCTATGCGAAGATCGGCGTGGATACGCCGATGATCTCGCACTTGAGATTTATGGTGAATGTCGTCGCATCGTGATAGTCGATAGTGGAGCTCTTGGGCCTGTAGCTACACAAGCTGTGAGGGATGTTGAGCTGCAGCATAATATAGTATGTAGATGTTACGAACGCGCCTAGTCTTCTGCAACTGAACACAAAGACCGCAACAACAGGCGTCTGCGAAGGATCGGCGATTATCAGATATGACACAGAATCTGCGATCACATATCACGTTGTGCCTGCGAATCGCATGAGAACTCTGCGTCAAACGTTCGCTGTCGTGGCAGTTACTTGTATAAGATGCCATAATGTCATCGTGTCCTATTCGGGCCGCTTTTCGTTCGACAGCTGCTCTGGTGCAGCTGTCGGGTATCGGGCGATGTCCGCGAACGACATATGCCTTCAAGCGACTGAGAACTTGTATCGCTTCAACCTCGGATAGGAACCGAGGGACTGGTGAACTAGAGCGCGTCCGGCGGGCACGCAAGCCGGACGCATGCCGGGTCTGCGAATGACATGATGGTCAAGACTTGCATGAGCTAGATTGAGCATTACGACGCACTCCAATGAATGAGATAGGCTCCAGAGTGTCTACACCTCCAATGTACATCTATATAATTCAAAAGCAAAGCGAAAGGGAAAGCGACATCTTCCACAGCAGTGAACCAAACCGAGCACCAGCTCGAACGCAGCCGATGCAATCATGCAAGCTCCTCCACACGCGTGAAAGTCGACGTCGCCTGCTCCGCATTCAGCCTGCGCTCGTATCTTCGTCGCACTTCGTGTAAAGAGAACGAAGCGCCCGCAAGGGCGAGAAGATGCATGAGGTCGCGCGATTCCAGGCTCTGCGTTTGGAATATGCGCTGCATGAAAGGGACATAGATAAGCCCGAGTTGCGCGCAGAATGACGCAGAGACAGTCGTCAGAAGCATCCGATTGTGAAGTATGCCACAGCTGAGCCCGCGATTTTGCAGTGCCGACACGAGATCGAGGAAAACGAAGGTCGTGAACGTCTAGAAAGTGTCAGCCCGCGTTCTGTTGTTTCCTTGTAATACAGTACACTCACCATTGTCTGGTCCCGTGCGGACAGACCGTCGCTTAGCTCGTACGCATAGACAAAGAGGGTTCCGAAGACAATCATGCACGCCGAGAAGAGCACGCGAGCCAACAGTCGTCGCGTAATGATCTCTTCGTCCTTCCCGCGTGGAGGCCGGCGCATCACCGCGGGGTCGACCGGGTCAACACCCAGGGACTGACTGGGCGGGCCATCCATGAGAATATTGATAAAGAGGATCTCCATGGCGTTCAGAGGGTTGCTTAACCGGAAGAACGTGCTGAGCGTGATAAGAGACAGCGCGGCAACTGCGGTGCTGAGCTGGAACGAGAGGAAATTCTGGATGTTGTGGAAGATGCCCTTGCCCTCCTCGATGGCGGCGAGAATCGTGCCGAAGTTATCGTCGACGAGAATGACGTCCGCAGCCTCCTTTGCAACGTCTGTTCCTGATTTGCCCATCGAGATGCCGATGTCTGCCATCTTGAGCGCGGGCGCGTCATTCACACCGTCGCCGGTCATGGCGACAACGGCTCCGCGCGACTGCAAGGCCTCAACGATCGCCATCTTGTGCCGCGGCGTCGTGCGAGCGAATACGCTCACGCTTCCCATCGCCTCGCGCAGCTGGCTCTTGCTCATGCTGTCCAACGCCGTGCCGGTCAAACAACTCGATGTCCCCGGTTGGACACGGAGCCCAATCTCGCGCGCGATCGCAAGCGCGGTTTGCTCTGCGTCGCCGGTGATCATGATGACCTGTACGCCCGCCTGGTGTAACTGGGCAATGGAGTCGGCAACGCCAGGCCGTGGCGGGTCGCGCATCGCAGCGAAGCCCGCGAATACCATCGGCGCGGTGCCGTTCGACCCGAATCCGTATGCCATGGCGATAACGCGCAGGCCTCGAGAGGCAACGCTCTCTGCGCGCGCGGTGATGAGGGTGCGGGTCGATGGGTCAATCGCAGGCGTAGAGTCGTCCGCAACGAGATAGAACTTGCAGCGCTCGAGGACAGCCTCGATGGAGCCCTTTAGATAGCACACCTCGCGAGCTTCAGGAGATGACCGTCCCGAAACAGACATGAACTTCTGCTCCGAGTTGAATGGCTTCTCCGAGGTCCGCACGAAAGTCTATGTGTGTTTCGTGAGCAATGTCGTTTTGCGGTGCGTTAGGGCCCACGCACCGTTCGCTGCTCCGCGACACCGATCGCCAACGCGGCATTTAACAGCGCGACGTCGGTAGCTTGACCCACGGTGTTGCCTTCCTCGTTGCGAAACGCGTTGTTGCATATCGCGCCGATCTCGAACGTCTTCCGCAACGCGCTC
Organism: Exidia glandulosa HHB12029; assembly: GCA_001632375.1. Taxonomy (NCBI): domain Eukaryota; kingdom Fungi; phylum Basidiomycota; class Agaricomycetes; order Auriculariales; family Exidiaceae; genus Exidia; species Exidia glandulosa. The sequence continues at coordinate 60,606 of KV426174.1, read as the reverse complement.
GATAGTTTCGTTGTCGCCGCGTCAACCTGTACAAGCTCGTCCACGGCGTAAGCCTCGGTGACTGTCTGTTCGTTCTTCGTCAATGTCCCTGCGACCAGTCAACAACCAGCGCAGAATTCCCGCACATTGCGCACCCGTCTTGTCTGAACATATCACGCTAACGCTCCCGAGTGCCTCGACGCTGGGCAGTTTCTTGACGATGGCTTTGCGGTGCGACATCCGCAGTACGCCCAATGCGAGCGTCACCGTCGTGACGATGGGGAGACCCTCGGGTATCGCAGCCACCGCGAGCGACACTGCGATGGCGTCAGGTGAAGACTCACGTCTACAAACGCCCGCGCACCTCCGATAGTGAACATTTCAAGCCAAGGCCGGCCTTGTATCCATCCCACGACGCATATGACGCCGATAATCCCAAACGAGAGCGCCGAGAGTCGTTTTGCGAGCTCGTCCATGCTCAGTTGCAGCGCCGTCCGTTTCTCCTCGACCTGACAAGCGGTCAGGACTCAGTTGTCATCACAGATGTGTACGCACGTCCTGCATCATGGCGAAGATGACGCCAAACTCCGTCTGCGCGCCCGTAGCAACGACGAGGCCCGTCCCACGTCCGTTCCGCACCAGTGTTCCCATGTACGCAATGCATGTCCGGTCTGCCAGGCCCGCAGCATGGGCGCCGCGAGTCAGAGCGTTGGTAGATTTGGACACAGCGCGCGTCTCGCCAGTCAAGCTGCTCTCGTCCACCTCAAGGTCGACGGCTTCGAGCAGGCGTACATCGGACGGCACACGGTCGCCGACCGAGAACGTGACGATGTCGCCGGGCACGAGTTCGTTTGCGAGAAGGTGCGCTGGGCGGCCGTCGCGGACGAGGTGGCAGTGGTGCGGTACGAGCTTGTTCAGTGCCTCGAGCGACTTTTCGCTGCGTCTTTCCTGCACGAAGCCCACTGCGGCGCCTCAGTCATTGCACATAGCAGACGCGTGGGACGGACCGGTGAGGACGATGAGGATGGCCAGACCGATAGAGACGGCGTCGTCGATGTTACCCATGAGCGCGCTCACGACAGCACTTCCGAGCAGTAGCAGGATGAGCGGGGACTCGTATATCGTCTTTGCGAATTTGAGGAGTAAGGGTTCCGGCGCCGCAACGTCGAATTCGTTGTAGCCGTAACGGTCTCGTAGCCCATGTACGACGCCTGAGGATAAGCCCTCGGTTTGTGAAGATCGAAAGTGCGAGAGCGCGTCCTGCGTGCAAATTGGTAAGTATCATGAGGTGTGGACGCATGGCAAGGGATGCTGTTCTGGACGGTAGACTGCTTGAACGCATCCACTGCGCGGCATGGGGATATGCAAACGTCCTAATCCAGCGCGTAAGACGAGAAGAAGTCTTAGGCAACGCTGACAGCGACTTCTCGAACGCGACTCGAGCGATAACCAAGTTATAACCCGAGTCACAGTCCGTAGCTCTACCGAGGGGCGCAAGACGCTGCAGTCTATAGCCGGAAGCGAATGCACTAGTGCTGAGTGCATGGCTGTGGCGTGTATGCAGGGAGCGGGAGCTCGAACGAAGTGGGGCGGAGCTGCAGCAGGAGCGCCAGCGCCTTGCGACGATGCGCGGAGGTCCGCCGGACGATTACGCCGCGGCGCTGCCCAACGCTCCGTTCAAGCTCGCGCCACTCGTGCAAGATGAGTAACTCGTAAGCTGCCCCCCACCCCCGGCTGTGGCGGCACGCTACGCTGCGAGGACGCGCCGCCCATGGGCGCTCCCAGACGAACTCGGCGGGCGCATGTACCCAGCCTATTGTTGTTGGGCCTCGTACGAGTTTGCCCGCGAGCTCGAGCGGTGGCCCGCTACGGGCAGTCGCAGGCCGCATACGACCGATATCCCGCAGCAGGAACAGACTGGTAGAACAGCAGGAAACGCCGGCGACAGCATCTACAGCAAGAGTTGCAGGCACTTGATACGGAGGAGCAGCTGCGCGACCGAGTCTGTGTGACCTTCTATGGCACCTTGACACAAACCCACGAGAGTTACACTCCCCACGTCTTGTTCAATCACGGGCACAGAAATTCAAGCAGCAATGCATGGATTTCTAAGCCCACAAATGAGCGCGATGTGCTGGGTGCAAACCGCGGTGCCTTCGTATGGCAAGGTGCACAGACAACCATGTAGATCACCGATGGTCTGCAAATATGCACGCTGCCGTGTGCAGAAGATGTTGCTCACCTGTGGTGTGTAGTACGCGTAGCGCGCTGCCGGCGTTTCTACCGGCGGCTTGCTATGTCGCTCGTCGGCATGGTCGCGTTGGGAGAGCAATGACCATTGCTGGTAGCGTATAGCGTGCCATATCTTCTGAGCAGTAGTTCTCGTATCTTCGAGCGTGAAGTGCGGCAACGTGTCCGGGCTCAGTGCCAGGTCGTGCGGGTGTCGTCGCAACGTGGTGCTATACGCGAAGTGCGCGCCCGCGTCGTCCGTCGTGGGCACTGGCGGCCGGTCATTATACGGGTCTGGATCCGGGTTCATGAAGTACGTCGAGGCCGGCGGCGACGGCTCTCTGTGCTGCGTGGTCGACGCTGGGCGCAGCGAGTACGCGGTCGAGGTCGTGCCGACGGAATAATTGTGCGAATGGCCAGATTGCCGTTTCTTGTCCTTAGGAGCCGCCATTCTTATCGCAAGTCGCAGCTAGTGCGCCCAGGAGCGGCAAAGGAGGTGACCGAGAAGGTCGTGGACGGATTTCAGTTCAGCGGAGTTAATACCGCGCAGCGCCTCTTGGCCTTCTATTTCTCAGTTCCAAAGTCTCTATGGTCTATACTAAGCAGTCTGGTCTACATCTCCCCATACAACGCTCTTCCCACTAGACTTGGTTCTTCTGAGCACGATGGCGTGCGTCAGCGACCGCTTCATCATCGCAGGTCGCGCAGCGGCGGCCTGGAAAGCATGCTTTGCCTTGTCGGCGGCCTGTGACAAGTGCGCGCTGCTGGACCCGGAGCTCATGTAACTGCTGTCGTCCGACGTCGTACTGCCGCCGGAATACGTGTCGAACGAACTTGTGCTATCGTCCGACCCTCTTCTTTCACGGTGTTGCACGAACGCCGACAACGACCGCAACAGCTTGGGTTGGCTTGGGCTTCGTCCATTGTTCTCCTCGAACGGGGAGGTGAAGGTCACCCGCGGCACAACAGGTTCGAGTTGTTTGTCGGTTACATGCTTGCGGGTCGGCTGCCGCGAAGCCCGTTTCTTCGTTCGGACAACAGCTGCTGGGGGCAGGCGGTGCGCGCGTGCAAATACTTGGGAGAAGATACTCTGTACGTGACCAGGCGGTCAGCAACATCTCGCGGGTACAGAAGAAAGTAATGCGCACAATGAATGTCCAGAATCCAGCGAGGAGGAGCGCCGCGGCACAGCAAAGGAATTGCATGTCGGTGGAGGAGAAGGCCAGGGATGGAGGAATGTGCTGTGAAGTGCGTCAGTATGCGATATATATCGCTTTCGGCGCCCAGTTTCGATTGCAATGAGGTCACTTCCGTCCCTGCACGCCAGCACTCGGTCACATCGGTCCAGATGTATGGTCCGGACTGAAATGGCGGATGACAGCGCAAGGAACGGTCGCTCACATGCATAGACCGTCAGCGACGCAAGTGGGACTTGGGAATCGAGCAGACTGTCCTTCTCATTGACACCATCATGAGCTTCGGCCTACGTATCCAAAGACGCACCACCAGAGAACTATACCATATTGTGTCCAAAAAGGAGGACCCCCTCATGCATATGCAATCGCTCTGAGGCCTCTTCTCAGCTGCGGAGACGCGTCTTGCACCGTGCAATTTCCAGAAACCGAGTCCTCGGCTTTTGGCGCATGACCGAGCTTCCAGACGCGAGACTTGTGCAGAGGACAGGCGCGATGATGGAGTAGGAAGAGGTGTGAGCGGCTGTTGCCGCACGGTCAGCGGAAGGGAAGTGGAATTCGAAACGTGTGTGAGTATATGCTAGACATATGAGTTGTAAGCCGACAGTAGATGCAATCCTCCCCGATGTAAGTTATATAGTACACGCCGTACGTGGCCAATGTCGCGCCGTCAGCCCCGTGTCTATGCCTCCGTCTCCGCCTGATTCAGATGCGTAGCCAATACGACAGGTGTGCCCGTCATACATCCCGGCGACTCTGACGGGCACGGCACACGCAGCGCGCACAAGCCATTGCTCGTCTGCAAGTCGACCAACCCCCACCAACTCGGCGTCGGCTCGTTCTCGTACGCTCCCCACGCGAGCTGCCCGCGCCACTGCACCTCCTTGCCCATCCACCCGCCCACCCCAT
>KV426174.1:17344-34902 GCA_001632375.1 Exidia glandulosa HHB12029 | reverse complement strand
GCCGACGGGCGAGCGGCCGCCAGACAGCCCGGTCGTGGGCAGCAGCCACAACCACAGCAGCCCGGACACGCCCGTGGACACGCGCAGGATGTCGCCGATCGTCCATCTCTCAGGCTTCCTCAACCGTCACCCGTCCATCACCAGCGCACCGCTCAGCTACAACGCGCTCGCGAAGGGTTGGAAGCCGTTCAAGATCGTCGTCAAGGGCTCGAAACTGCTCTGCGGCGGCCGAGCACGCGTTGATTGCGGAGGAAGAGGTGAGGGCGCGAGCGTGTACGTATTGTTTGCGAATAGACGTGTTTGCACCGAAGTTGGGCGAGTTGTTTGAACGCAAGTTGAGCGCACTTGAAAAGTTGTTTGGACTGAAGTTGAGCGAAGTTGAGCGCTGTCTGCGCGAGAGATGGACGGATGCTCTGAGATAGACCAATGAGATTGCGAGAAAATTGACAAAAATCGACTATCTCCACGAGGTTTTGTCCCCTTCAATTTCAAAATTCCATTATTTCTCCCATGCCCGAAGGCCAACAACGTACAGGTTAGTAAATACAGGCAGGAGCGACGGACACCGCGGACTGCTGACTAAGCCAGACCGAACTATTACGCTGACTGAGCGCGAGACGGACTCAATGCGGAATGGGGTTGGAAGAACAATACTTGAGATTCCAGCTGGTCTTTTATACTTTCTCAGAGGCTTGGCACCGTGATCCCCGTCGGGCTTCTCTGTCCGCGCCGTTTCCGAAGTCCCCGCAAAGAACTCTTTTCTGGTGCTCCATCCGCCCTCTGTAAGCATAACTTATATGCCCAGCCTCTCGCCTTCTCAATCTCACAATATGAAGCCTTCAGGACAGCTAAACCTCGACTTCAGAGCCTGCTTGTAATAATCCATTAGACGCGGTGTCGCCCCACAGGCCGTCTCGTCGGCCGAGGTCCATACAGTCTGAGAATAGACTTCACCGCCTTGGTGATCTTCAATTCCCGACAATTCAATTGTGGTTCGAGTGCCCGATCTCACACGAAGCTTCGAAAATCGAAGGCGTGCAGGTTTCAGATTGCATACAGGTGCGACACTCCAGAAATTGCATACTCGATTAGATGAGAGCTACCATGGTGTAGTGTTCATGTGTTGATTACTGGAAGCTGGAAGTAGGCGACAGAATTGAGAAGTTGGCCGAGCCAGGACACATAACACGGAAAATGCACGAATCTGATCCAGACATGCAGACTGAATCAAACTGGAAGTGTCAGTCGGATTGGTGAGAGGTAATTTGGGGATGTCTAGCACATGGCAGAGGAGTGGTAGCGATGGCAGGAAGAAGTCCGAAAGCAGACAATGGAGGACCAAAGATGCTTGAACACCCAGAGCTATTGCGAACAAAAGTCTGGGAATGTACTCATTGAAGTGAGAAGACTGAGTGAAAAGTGCAAAGGCTGCAACGACAAGGACAACACGGCAGCGGAGAACATGATCGTACGAGCACGAGGTGCTGGGTTTACCGCAGTTCCGGGAATCCGGTCGCCGTCGGCAGTTTCAGCCGGACTACCCACACTGCTCTCGAAGGACTTCAACCCACTTGCAGGTACAATTTAGAACCATGTTATTAGATGTTGTACTTGCCATTTCTATGATTTTGCCGCTCTCAGATTCGAGATCATATCCGAAGCCTTAGCCGCACATGACATCTGTATTCATTCAATATCCCAGCATCGCCGCTGAGCAGCCTCCGGACGTTGCACACTTCCAGGATCGTTCAAACATGGCATAGTGATATAGGTACTATAAAGTATCGAATGGGTGCTATGTGCAGGGACATCGGTCTCTCTATCGACTAGTGCTCACATCGACCGACGTGCCCATCCTGGTGCCTACTCCGGAACAGCACCACCGAGTATTTGTGCGCCATTGGAAAGCCATCATGATGGTCAGTGCTGGCATGCTGTGCACGCTGTCAAGAGCAGAGAAAGCGAGAGTGCGATTTGGGGTGAGTAACACGCCCGAAAAGCGAGTAGGAATTCCTTCATTGCATATCAAGTGAGTCAGCAGAGGGGATAGGTGCAATTGCGACTTCCTGATAACAGTGATGTAAGTGAACCTGAGACAGCATAGGATAAGAATCAAGCGAGGGAGATGTGACACTGAATGGAAAGTGGGGCGCCGCACACCGTGTGTGAATAGGACGGAGAGGGAGAGCGATGGCAGGGCATGGAATGGACAGGGTTGAGAATAAAGACAAATGGGGAGGTCAAAAGTAAAAAGAGGGCTCGCAGGCGCACCTCGTATTGCGCCATAACGGGATCCAACCGGGTTGAGCGGGCGAGTCTTGACCCAGCAACAGAAAGGAAGCCGTGAGGGCCCTGACTAACAGCAATAAAGGCCTTCAAGAGGTTGACAAGGGACTGGTGGTACGCTGTACGCCTGGAAAAATGGGCATAGTGTACAGTGGAAGCGAGAGGACGAGATGCGGAATCTGCCGCTGTTCTGCTCGCCGTCGGATGCAAGCACCGCCGCTCCCTTTGGCAAATGCAACCTCGATAACTATTCTAGAGTTTAACAACGAGTCACTGGCTGCTTGAAATACTTGGACTTCTAGCCATAGGACATTACCTTCTCATATGCAATCTAGCTTCTGGAAGTTGTACTCGCCAAATCTACGACATTAGCACTTTCGACAGATTAGAGACAAGAATCAAGAGTGGTCTGTACACACTGTGTACCCTTTTTGACATGCATATAGTGCTCACAATCTTACATGAGCAGTCATAAACGTCTCCGAGACGGTGTCCACCACCTGGACGTGAGATTGACAAACATCTGACTTTCAGGGTACGGGAAGCACTCTGATAGATTGTGTAAGCGTTCCCTGCTGTGAAATTTACATAGTGACGGCATCCGCAGCGTGAACCGGGCGCTCAGGGGTCATCTCGGCGTCGCCCAAGTCGGTTTGAACTCCGCTTCTCGCAGAACTCACTCTCGCGTGAGGCACTTGGAGGAGCGGAAATAATGCTATATATAGCATCAGCAATCTTTATTGTTATACTCAAAGGCGTAGAGGCGTTGAACGAGGGACAGATCGCTTAGAACTGTGAATATGCGGCGGAATACGTAGTAAGACTCGAAACCAACTCTTACCACTGCGAGCCCCGTACCACTTGTAGATCTCATTCAGCGGCCCCATCAGACCGTGCTTCTGTGACATGGAAGCAGTCTAGAGTGCGTGCGGCCCGCGTGATAGAGCGACGGAGGGGTGGGGAGAGTATGCCCTTGTTCCCTCCCCTAGTCCCTAGACCTCCCTTAGACCCCCTATGTCGCATCGGAGGCAATAGCTCACGTGACTACGCGCTCTTTGAGGATGTGAGAGGAGCGGGACGGTGGGAGGACCGAGCACGGCGGTCGGGAGGTTGGATCGGCAAGCGAGAGAACACCATTCTACCGCGCGGGCCCCTTCCTGACTCACCGCCCAGTCCATACAGTCAAACATCCGGTATCCAATTAGATGAAATGATACGACATGCGTGATTTTCCACGCGGCCGTAAGCAGATCCCGTTCGAGTATAAAAGCCCCAGCAGCAGCGCGTCGTTTCAACATCAGCCCTCCACTCCCTTCCTTCTCTTGTCTACCTCATTCTCATACACCTATATCTGCGCGTACTCACCACTCTCGACGGCCACGCCAACGCGTTCTCGACGCCGCACGCAATGGGCAGCATTGCCGTTGTCGTCACGGTGCGCTCTCCGCATCATATCCCGTCGTCGTCCTAGTCGTGCACTCACTCAATCTCATGTTCAGGTGCACATTGCTGTCAATGCCAAGCACTTACAAGGCAACGACAAGCTCGACGTCTCGGTCGTTGTGCAGGTGAGGAGTCCAAGTGCCTGCTTCGTAGGGCGTGCAGTCTGACATCGCGTGCGCAGGACCCGACATCCCAGTCATGTTTTCTCGACGTACATTTCCTATTCATTTTCACAGTCTATCGCTGCGCGCTCACGCTCATATTCAGGATCTGGCGACTTGGGCACACACAAGATCTATTGCCTATCGTAAAGGTGAGTGCTATGTACATTCGTAATCGTCCACCAGCAACTGCGGGCTCCCGACTTCACGGGTCCGTGTCGTTGCTCGAGCGACCGGGCTGCGTCCTCGAGCTGCTGTGCCCATCGGTGCTATCGAGCGCGACCGCAGCCGATCGCAAGCGCGACGGGACGCTTCGGCGTCGCCTTGAATGCGCTGTTGCACGCTCGAGGGTTCCGTACTTCGGCGCCAGCGCGGTAACGAAGTTTTCCATCGGGCGTCGCGTGTCGTGAAGCGTTCCCGGCTGCTCGCTCGCTGGACTCGCGTCGTGACGCGCTCTTGAGCGTGTCGCTCGCGCTTCCGAGAGTTGCTTGCTGACGAGAGCGCGTTGGATCGCGGGTGTGAACGGCTTCCTGAGCGTAAAGTCGAACCTCGTCAGCACCATGTGCGAAAGTCAACGTCGACGACGTACCAGTGACGCGCGCGACTGTCACCCGCCGCGGAACGTCTGTTCGTTGTCGCGGAATCTGTCTCAAAGTCTAAGTCAGCGTACGCGCCAACAGCAAGCCGTGGGCCGAGAGCGCGCCGTCCTCGTCACAACCGCGTTAGCGAGCGTTAAGAGCAAGCCGGTCGATGACGCGATCGAGGTTTGCAACGTCAAATCCCCGTTGCCAGGGCAGGCCGATCGTCGACTGCTGCAACGTCGAGCGCGGAAGCTGAAGTGCAAATGAGTCAACTCTGACGCGCTGGACTGACGCAGAAGGAACGCTTACGCACCCTGAACATGGTTGACGTGCGTGGTGTTCTGGATCTGCATGGTATGAACGAGCACGCGCGCTCTGGGCTTTGGGTTCGGCTGTCCGCGGAAATAGCAAATGTTCTGCGACGACGGCGACAGGTGAGTGCGTCAAACTTCTCGAGGACGTTCCTACCAATACCAGACGTCAGCGACCGCGTTTGCGATACGAAGCGCGCAGGTCTGGCGACGTACCAAATCGGTTGGACGGCGTCCAATGCATGAACACCACGTTCCGACATCGCGAGGGCTATTGAAGACATTCGGGTTCTGGATCTGGATCTGCATTGTATGGATGAGCAAGCTTGGAGATCGCGTGCGGGTCACTAACTTCGGCAGCTGCGCGAGCAGGCATTACACCGCGACGATGGCGTACGGTGCGAGCGTCAAACTTTGCGAGGAGGTTCCTACTAACAACAATCATCATCAGCCGAGCTTACGAGAGGGAGGGAATAGGTTTGGGAAATTGACGTACCGAGGCGATCCGACAGCGAGCAATTCACGTATCCTCAACGACGAAAGGTGCGCGCTTGTGGCGTCTCGTACGCGTGTATAACTGATATGGACACTCGCACGCGAAGTTGCAAGGAGTGGCGGGGAGGCGGCGGGGGTGTAGATGTCCGGGAGTCCGGAGCACAGGGCCGTTGAGCGACAGCGCCGTTGACAAGGCGTACGCGTTCCGATAATCGCCTGGACACTGATACTAACGTCCAAAGTCAGTTCACAAAGCTTCGAAGCGCGGGGAAGGCTGCGCGGGGACGTACTTGATGGTCGGTCCGACCGACGAGGAAATTTGCACAACGTCGACGAGTTCTGCTCTCCGCTTTCAGCTTTGCGCAGACGTGGGTACTAATGATTAGAGTTAGATTCGAACGTTCCACGGCGCAGGACGCGCTTGGCGAGAACGTACGTGACGTTCGGTCCGGACAGCGTGCAATTTGCACAGCGACGACGAGGTAAGTCTGGCGCCCAAAACTTTGTACAGACGTGACTACTAGTCACAACAGTCAGTTGACGACGTTGGAGGGTGCGGGGAGGGTTGTGCGGCGACCTACTCGATGTTCGGTCCAACGCGAGTGCAATCGACAGCTCGACGACGAGGTACGCTCTCCACTCCATACTTGGCACAGACGCGTATACTAACATCAGATGTGAATATCCAGAATTTGGGGGCGCGGGGAAGACTTTGTGAATAACGTACTTCGAAGCCAGAAATTTGCAACGCGCCAACGAGGTACGCTGCACTCTTCAAACTTTGCGTGGACAATTCTAACAGGTCCAAGAGTCAGCACGAGAAGTTGCACGACGCGGGGTGGAGGTCCTGGAGTGGTACGTACGGATTCGCTCCGGGACCGCGCAGAGTCCACAGCAACGACGACGAAAGGCGAGACCTCCAGACTTTGCATGGAGTAACCTGACAGGTTGGTTAGTAACTAGCGCACGTCGGACAAAAGGGATATGGAACGAGACGCGACGTACAGAATGATTGGTCTTCCGAGGCCGAGCACGACCACCGGAGGCCAAATACGTAAGGTACGACTTGACAGCTTCTCGTAGACGCTCCTAGAGCAGGCTGAAGTCAGCACGAGCAGTGGCATGTCGAGGGATGCGCGGGCAGAGAACTTACTTGACTTGGCCGAACTGGGATTTTGCACGGCGCGTCGAGTTTTGAAGCTGCGCGTTTGAAACTTGGCGTTGCGGGTACTGATGAGGTGAAGAGTCGGTGACCGGACGCGCAAGGTTCGAGTCAAGTCGCTGGCTGCTCGGTTCGTCCGAACCGAGTCGGGGCTGGCCGAGGTCGCGCAGCCACAAGCGCGAAGGGAGCAGACTTGAGCTTTTGTATAGAGGATACTGCAGTCACGCAGAGTCAGCACGCGCGGTTGCGGGATTGTAGGTGGAGCGCGGCGGGACGTACGAGAGAGTTTGGCCGGATGTGGATAATGACATGCCGACGGCCAGCGAGAAAGGATGACGGCCTGAAACTTGGTGTAGGTTCTGACAAGGACATGATTAGCGAGCAGGCCAAGAATGGAGACGATAGGTCTACGAGACCGCGACGTACGAAGCGTTGGACCGCGAGCCGAGCGCGCGAGCTACCGGATTCGAACGAAAGTCAGCGTACGATATGCAGGAGCGCGACGAACACGTACATCTGGAGGCGTTGCGCCCACCTGCACCATAGCTGACGCGAGGAAAGAGTTTGAGGATGTATTGTTGTACACAGTAGCGAGCCGGGCGCCGCGAGGCCGTATGCATATCTGTGAAGCCTAGTAAGCAATCAGAGGCGAGGAGAGAGCTTGAAAACGCACCTTCAATAGTATTGTTGTACATAGTAGAGGTCAGACGCCAACTGGGCGCCGCGACGCCGTATGCATATCTGTGAAGCCTGATAAGCATTCAGACGCCAGGAGAGAGCTCGAAGAAGTACCTTTTCTGGTATTGTTGTACATAGTAGAGGTCAGAGGGACGCCGTATGAACATCTGTGAAGCCTGGTAAGTACTCGGACGCGAGGCGAGAGCTTGAAGAAGTAAGTACCTTCTTTAGTATTGTTGTACATAGTAGCAGCGCGTGAGCGAGTCTGGAAGGCTGGTAAGCCATCGACATGCGAGAAGAGACGCAATGGCGTAGAGCTCGGATACGACTTGAACTTGATGAGCGCGACGACGCGACGACTTTGAAGATACTGGATATGCGCGCTCGTCACCGTACGAAGCGAGACTGGACGCGACATCCGGTGGCGTGAGCGAGTCTGAAAGGCTGGTCAGCAATGAGACGCGAGGAGAGACGCAATGGACGTACTTGGCGTCATGCTGGACGTCGAGCTCGGCGCCGAGCTGGACTTGACGAGCGATGGGCTGGACGCGTGGGACGACGTTGACGGCGTCGAGCTCGAGCCTGGACTTGATGAGCGCCACGGGCGCGACGACTTTGGATATGCGCGTTCGTGACGCGCTTGACACGTCCTGGCGTTGTCGCGAATTGGGTACAGCAAGGGGAGCGACGATAGTGGACGTGGACGAGGCAGCGAACGCGAGGGAAGGGACGAGAGGACGCTGACATCACGAGGAGCGTGTCATAGAGTCGATGACAGTACAGGGGACAGGGAGTGGGGACTGGGGTGTTTTGCCGGCCGTTCCCGCACGTGTCCTGATCCAAATCGAGGCAGCGGACATTACGTTCTACGCTGCTCTCGACACCCGCCACGACCTGCAACGAGCTGGGCTCCTAGCGCGTGCATATCCGAGCCACGGCGCGGTCATAGGGTCCAGGCGCGTGCGCGTATACCACCATGCCAGCAAAGCGCGCCGTCGTACCATCCTCCAGTTCGTCGCCAGCGGTCGAGGTCTCCGCGCCCAGTCCACCGCAGCACGTCTGGCCGCAACAGCAGCAACAGCAGCAATATAGCAGCCCTGTTAACGTTCCCCAGTACGCGCAGGCGCACGCGGTTCCTCCGTCACCGTCTGGCTCGCTGTCGCGCACGCCCTCGCCGTCCAGCTCCATCTCGTCGTTCTTCAAGCCTCAGAAGTGGTTCCAGCGGACGCGCACCACGTCTTCGTCGCGTGGACAGTCGCTGCAGGTCCCAGAGTCGTCTCAGCAGCCGTCGCGACCACCACCATCGAGCTATGGCAGCAACCATTCGGCAGGCGCAGTGCGCAAGATCTCCAAGCCGACCGACCCGCGGCCCATCATCTCGCCCTCCCAGACGACGCCAAACGCGTCGCTCCTCGCGGGCAGCAAGTGCGTCGAAACCTAGTTCGAACCCCTGTCCTCTCACGCTCTTCACATCCAGATCCGTCTTGGACCTCTCCCAAACGCTCAATGACCCCATCACGCCGAATTACCAGCCTGGCGGACTGGGCGACTTGCGCGCCATCTCGAAAAAGAAGTGGTCGCGCTCGTTCGACGACCTGACGCGTATGATCTCCAAGACTGACCCCGTCGACCCACCGCGCACGCGCACAGAGACCGCACCGCTCCCAAGTTCGTCTGACCGTAGGATCGCAGACCAGAGAGCCAAGATCGAGGCGTACCGCGCAAACTCGATTCCCTCGCCGCAGTCCCCGTCGCAGTTCTCATTCCCGAGTCTCTCTCCCTCCACCGCCTCGCCGCCCAAGGGCTCGCTGTTTCCGCCCCCTCTCTCGCAGTCTATTTCGGCCGTCAACCTGCGTAAGCCGTCAGCAAGCCCGAACCGGCCGCGTTCGCGCTCGTTCCAAACGCTCGCACCGCCCGCGCTGCAAATCAACCCAGCACACCAGCCGCCACCACCCCTTCCGTCAAGCCCGGCCAGTCCGTCGTTTCACCTGAGCCCGAAATCGTCCTTCCCGCCGCAGCAGAGCAAGGAGCGCAAGCTGCACCATGCCGGCAGCTTCGGCTTCTCGCTGCCCTCGTTCGCCAAGAACTCGCCGACGGGCGAGCGGCCGCCAGACAGCCCGGTCGTGGGCAGCAGCCACAACCACAGCAGCCCGGACACGCCCGTGGACACGCGCAGGATGTCGCAGATCGTCCATCTCTCAGGCTTCCTCAACCGTCACCCGTCCATCACCAGCGCAGGTGCGGCACCGCTCAGCCACAACGCGCTCGCGAAGGGCTGGAAGCCGTTCAAGGTCGTCGTCAAGGGCTCGAAACTGCTCTGCTACAAGCCGTCCAGCGACCGTGCGGCGGCCATCAAGGAGCTGTTTCCGCAAGGCACCGTTGCCTCGATTGCGGAGGAAGAAGAGGGAGAAGACGAAGAGGTCAAGGCCTCCCCCGTCGAGGCGCGTGCAGGACGCGCACGCCGTATGTTTTGGGGTCCCACGAAGCACCCTGAACTCGTCCTCGGCGAGGATGGAAGTATCCATCGCGGAACAGCTGAGGCCCTCGTTCACGAGTGCATCTTCGCGACGACGGCCACCGGTGGGGCACAGGACCACCGGTGGAGAACCTTTGCGAGCGCCGTGCTTCTTTGCTTGCCGCTCATCGTTGGGCGTGACAAGTTTGAAAACGACTTCAAGCGTTACGCGGAGCGCATGTTGAGCGAGACACCGGCAGAGCAACGTGTCAAGAATCGGGGGCGTATCGCCCGGCTTGTCAGGATGTATCTCCAACATCACTTCTTGCCGTCCGACTCGCGTGCGCGTGCGGGAGAGGTAAACGCTTGGCGTGACTGGTGCTCTGGGAAAGAGGTTGCCGTTCTTGACGAGGCGCATCCTTCGCTCGTCTCGTACCTGGACGACGACATCGAGGACTCTAAGTCTGTCCCGACGAATGGCGATTCGAAAACACCGCCGATGTTCACGAATCCCTTTGATGGCGCGCAGTCGGTCGACTCGCCAAACGTGAACGTATTCTCGCCCCGACCTTCGGATGTCAGTACGATGCCGTCTGTCACCTCCAGTATCATCCAGCCGGGCTCCTCTGCGAACCAGTCATCATCGGCGCGCACGATATCCGTGAGGCCCGCCGTTTGGACTGCGCTGGCGACCGAAGGCTTGAGCCGCGACGTCTTCCTCGACATTCCCGAGCGCGCAGTCGTCAGTAGCTTGCACGTGTACTTCCGCGGCGCGCTCTCAACATTGTTAAGCGGCTCGTCTGAAGAGTGGGTTGGCGATGCGCCGCCCGTCCGGAGCTCTGAGGCGCTCCTCGACGCCAGTCCGACTACGCCGCATCTGCGCGACTTTACAGGGAGCGAGAGTGCGCCACACTGGCTCACGCTGCACATTATGAGTCAGATCCTCTCTCCTGGTGGTGGATTTGGGGGCAGATCGTTTGGCGGCAGACACAGCGAAGACCTGAACCGAATTGGCCGTACTCGTGGCGAGCTTGTGTCGCGGTGGGTTCTTGTCGGTGAACAGGCGCGCGCGGCTGGCGACGAGTGCACTTGGCGCGCGATATGCGCCGCAGTGTGCTCAAGGCCTGTGGCGAGGCTGGAGGCGTTGTGGCGTCGCTGCATGCCCGGGGTGCGGAAGATAGTCCAGAACTGGGCCAACGCGTTGGGCGAGAGTGATGAGCGCGTTGCGCGCGGGTCAAGCACGTTCTTATCTGGCTCGAAGCTTCCCTGGGTTGCAGACCTGCCCGAGCAGGCTCGCAACATCCTCGAGTCGGCGAAGACCGGCGGCGTAGCGAAGGGTAACGAGTGGGAGGTCGAGATGCTGCTGAATGTCGAGCGGTTGTGCGGCCAGGTCGTGCAGCGTTTCATGCGGGGCGACACTGGCGCCGTGTCGCCAATCGAGGAAGACCGTGTGCAAGACGGTGATATGGCGCGACTCGTACAGCTATGGGAACATCATGCTGCTCAAGGTCGCCCTGGTTTAACGAGGTGTGTTGTTTGCTGGTGGATCTGTTTTCTGATGTTCATGTGAATTCAGCATGAACCACTGGATGACCTTGTCCATATCGCAAGAACCTCGACAGCGTTCCCGTTATGCCGCACACTTCTGGAGCAGCAATGGCCCGCTTCTGGCGCAGAGCCTTATGCCGTTGCTTTTCGTAGAGCCGCTGCCGACTATCTCTTTTATCGACCGGGCGCAGCTGACGCGTATCAAGAAGGATTCCCTCGAGGCAGGTGCAGCACGGCCCGAATTCTTCGAACGGCAGATAGCGCGGACCATACAGAGCGGGCGGACCTCTGATCCAAAGGCGTCCACTTCCTCGCTAGGATCACTGACGGTCCTCCCAATCTTCGACGGAGAGTTGACGCTACTCGTACAACCTGGCGAGGTCGAGCAGCCTCTGGGTCTCGAGCGCAAACGTAGCGTCAATCACTCGATACGAGTGTCACCCGGCGGCAACCTCGAACGCAAGTCGAGTTCGGCGCGCCGCTCGTCGCTCCCGATTCTGTCCAACAGCAACCGCGCAAGTTTGCGCAGCTCAGAGAGTACAGACCCACCTCTGCGAGCTGTCGTGCGCTCTGGAACCCTCGACAGACTGATAGATCTGCTTGTGTACGGTCTTGAAGGCGTTACGGTTGGGCACTCCGACGATAACGGCGAGATGCCTTTGCGTGAAGGCGGGAGTAGGCCGCTACACGTCGACCGCCACGAGTTCGCCCGGGTCTGGTGGTACAACTTCAGGTCATTTGTGACGCCCATTGTATTCTTCGAGGTACGCCCCCGTCTCTACTTGGATATATCAGACATTAACGGTGCACGCAGTTGCTTCGGAAGCGTTACCTGTCGGCGATGATGCCTTCACAACGTACTGAAGTTCTGCAGACGGTGCAGGAGTGGATAAAGAGCGGAGGCGGAGCGTTGGACGCGCTGGACAACATGGATCTGTGGGACGGCATCAACACGTTTCTGACGGCTCCAAGCCAGCGGTCGGGTCGCGCATCCCAGCTCATCGACAAGCTGCCCGCAGACGCGGACGCGATCGAGGAGTTGGAGGAGACGCGCAGGTTATGTTTGGGTACCTTCATCAAGCTCACGTTGCGGCCACATGGCGCGTCGCGGGCGCCTGGGCCCTCTATCGAGAAAGCACGGAGAGGCCAGGAGACCCCTTCATTTGGGCCACACCCGCCAAGCGTCGATGATATCTCTCCCGAGGCTTTCGTGGACAATCTCGATGCCATCGCTACCGCGGTGTTCAAGACGTTGTATCCCGAAGTAAGCCACTTGTCATTGTTTCGCCTCACAGCTAAGCAGGCGCAGGACTTCTTCTCCATTGCCGACAACATCGAAACACAAGGGTGCGATCGTACTGGCTGGTTCAGAGCGTCAGCCGACCAGACTACGGCCTCTGATATGATCGACATCGAGGACATCTACCGGCACATCCAGGACCTCGACATATCGCCGCTTGTGTCTGAGATGAACACTGGCCGCTTCGAACGCCTTCTTCCTCCAAGCATGAGGCAGATACTCCATACGCATGTGCGGATGGTAAGGTGGTGCATCGCACAGATCGCGTCGCCCCATCTTGGTCTGCAGAAGCGCGAGCAAAGGATGGAGTACTTCTTACGCGCCATAGAAATCTGCCGCGTTCGGTCAAACCGCGCCGACAGCGACTCCAACGTCAATCCGATTCAACATCCCTGCGCACGCTCGTTCGTCGAAACTGTGCTCACGAGCGCCATCCTCAGCCCCTCGAGCCGAACCTTCCACCGAGCTTGGCAGAACGTCGCGACAGTGCGCAATGTCGGCGTCGACAGTCTGCTGTCCTTGACTGCGCGTTCCAACGTCCCTCACCTCCTTCGCCCACATAATAAGCTGACGACTGATATCGGCTGGGTTATTGAACGTATGATCGAGATCTTAAGCATGGCCGACACGATACCGTCCTCCACGGTTGCTGGTTCCGCCCTGATCAACTTCGACAAGCGACGGTACGTAGAGAATGTGGCCTCATACCAGACTCTGACGCTTTGCAGATCACTGTCGGATCTCGTTTCCAGCACCTTCACGGCCTTTTGGCAGCGGCCAGGGTCTCGAACATCACACGACAATGTCGACGTCGACCGTCTGAACGCTATGTTCACTGAGTCCTGCTCTGTCGACTGCAACCCTCAACTGCTTCGAGAGCCAGCGACCCGTGAAGCCATCCAGCAAGGAACCCACCCTGCAAGCCGAAAAGTCGCGCGCCCGTTCCAGGCCCTCGTGTACGTTCTTGTTCGGCGCACGTTATCAGATGCCCGCTAACAAGCCCTCAGTGCAGCTCAGCAGGAGAAGATCAAGCGTGATCGCCACATCCGTGAGCGCCTGATCAGGGAGAAACGTATCGAGCAGCTGCGTACAGACAAGCGCGAAGAGGATCTGAATCGCGCGATGCAAGCACGGAGGACGGCGGGCGGCGGTACGCCCAAGCACCACAAGGGCAAGCGGAGCATGTCAACGCTGTACAAGATCATGCGCCCCATCTCTACAGCGTTCTCGAACGATAACCTGTTCGACGGTGGGCGCGGTACGCGGCGTACACCTGCCGAGCT
This sequence comes from Exidia glandulosa HHB12029, assembly GCA_001632375.1. NCBI lineage: Eukaryota > Fungi > Basidiomycota > Agaricomycetes > Auriculariales > Exidiaceae > Exidia > Exidia glandulosa. Next base: position 21,199 of record KV426174.1, on the reverse strand, counting down.
CGATTTCGAGCCATCGGGCAACCCTGCGCTCGTCCTAAGCTTGGTCGACTCGCGAGTATCGGCATTCGTCAACAACCAACGCTCCTTCACGTTCTTCCTCGACACAGAAGACGGCGGCCGCTTCCTGTTTCAGGCGATGAGCAAGATCGACATGAACAAGTGGATGTCTGCCATCAACAAAACCGCGCAATCCGCTGGACGCAAGCGTCTAACGTACATCGGCAACTCTCCAAAACCTCAATTGGCGGACCATCTACAGGTCGCAGCGGCGAACCCACGCGATCCTGTAAAAGGTACCGTAGTTCAGACGACAGGGACAACTCATTAGCTGACGCATAACCCGTTTCCCTTCTAGTGTTCGGAGTAGAGCTCGCGTTCTTACTCGAGCGCGAAACCGGTTCAGCAGACTTTCCTCCTGGGACAGTCCCCAGCATTGTCAGCATGCTGCTCGCGGAGATCGAGAGTCGCGGCTTGTCGGAAGAGGGCTTGTGTATGTGATGCTCTCGACCGCGGTATCGAAGCTTGCTGACGAGCCTGCAGATCGTATTGCGGGTCAGAAGAGCGTCAACGACCGCATCAAGGAGCTCTTCAACTCTGGTATGAACCCTGCTAGTCTTTGAGCCACTGCTGAAATTGTCTAGGCGGCACCGTGGACCTGAAGTCCGATCTGTTCCTTGATATTTACTCGCTATGTGACGTCGTCAAAGCCTGGTTCCGCGAGTTGCCTGGTGGTCTCTTCCCGGAGGAGTCGTACCTTCAAGTCTTGCCGACTATGCGTACGTTGCACGATTCTACATGCGCGCATACTGACATCCTGTCGACAGAGCATCCCGACTTTGAAAGCCGGATCGAATCAGCTCGTAATCTGGTCCATGGCCTCCCACGCGCAAATTTCGATCTTCTGCGTCGTGTTGTCGAGCACCTGGAAAGGTGGGTTCGAAGCCTCAATTATTGCAAGCATGCTCATGCGCTTGCACAGGGTGACCGATTACGAGGAGCAGAACCACATGACGGCCGAGAACCTCGCCATAGTCTTTGGACCCAACCTCATCCGGGCGCCTTCGAGTAACCTCACGTCTGCACTCTCAAGCATGGGGCAAGCAACCCTGCTAGCCCGGTTGTTCATCATGAACGTGAGTTCATACTTCTCTCCTTCCTAGCCGTGTCGTCGATCTGATAATTCTGCAGTTCCATTCGATCTTCGACGAGCCTGAACCTGAAGCAGACGCCGACGGTGATGGTGAAATCGACGAGGAAGATGAGGACGGAGACGACGTTGAGGGCACCGGTGAAAACGAAGGCTTGGAAGACGTCGAGGAGGATGCTGCCGAGGACGACTTCAACTCTTCCGCCATGCTCGAGCGTCCGACACCGATGTCATCACCCGATCATGGCGATGACAGCATGCGTCAGCGCAGGCGTTCGTACTTCCCGGAGCTCCCTCCACTCGATCTCCCACGCCTCAACAGCCTCAGCGCTGAGTCCATCTTGCCGCCATCACATGCCTCGTCTTGAACGATCCACTCACTACGCCGCACTTGTTCGCGATGCGCTTGACCTTCGTTTCCCCTACATTATTAGTTGCTCTTTTCTTTTCGCAAGTGTATATAGGATCCCCTGCAATGACCCCCTCCCTCACTCGCTCGCTCGTTCTCTCTAGCCAGGCTGTTTCGTCGTTTTGGTGCTGGTCGTCTCGCTCCCTCGCACGCTGTCTTTTGTGTACATTATATATCAACTATCCCGCGCGCGCGCAACACACGCGTTGCCCCCGTTTCACGACCAGTATATACGTCCGAACATTCGTCAACCTGCGATATCGATAAGCCCTGCCACGCACGTTTGCAGCTGACCTCCTCTTTTTTCTTCTGCTATGCCAAGGAGCAATACGTACCCTTTGGCGGCGTTTCTTTGTTCTTGCCGTTCCTAGAACTGCATGGATGCAGGCACGACGCGCTAAACCGGGCTTCTGACATGCCTCGGGTCCACTTTGCAGCCAGCTGCTTAATCTTCCGTGCCTGAGCGGCGAAGTGGTCGGTCGGTGCCTGGGACAAACGTACGTAACGACGCACGCGAAGATCGGCGTTTCTGTGTGCATTCATTGAGTCGATGCCGGACTTCCGGGGGCGGACACGTTGCTTGTGCGAATATCGATGGGAGATGGCGCTGTGAAGACGATGCTATTGGACGGCGTGGAGGGCGTTCGACCTGTGTACGATCTCGAAGTGGAGCAGAATCCGGCACCGGCGTACGTGTGGACAACGTGTTGATCATGAACTGTACTTCCGAGAGCGACCGGTGACCCTTTGGGAGGTCGCGTGTGTCTGCGAGAGTGCAGGTACAGGGTCGTTTGCGGTACAGTACTGCCAGCGTTTGCGTTGTGAAGCATATATCCGGGTCCGGAAAATGAAGATTCGATGTTGTTCAGGTACGCGCCGCGGGAGAGTGCACTACCATACACGTGTTGATGATCTTCTGTACTGTACGGCTCAGGACTTTGTCCATACAGATATCCGGGACGAGTCCGTGCCATGCTCCCGCCAGAGTCTGAGAGGTAGCCTCATAGCGTTCCCTCGCATTGATATTAGCAGAGCTACCGAGCTATTGGTTCTCCCGCCGATACAGAGTGAGCGCAGTTGAAGTTGAATTGTACCTGTGGGGGTGCGGGCTCGTATGCTAGTTCTGAGTGTATATCCCACGGATAACCCGTACATAATAGGCGCTCTTTTCGTCTAACTGTACCTGAGGCTGGCCGGCGATTGAAACTTCCAATAGACCTCCAGGCCCACGAGTGGCCGGCGTTGAACGTTGAACGTTGAGCGCTCCGTCCGACTCTCAGGCTTGCGCCAGAACTTTATGTACGCCCGGAGGCGTTGCGTTCTCATTGCATAACTGACGTAGGCCCGTACACTTGTACCTGGCGGAGGAACTGTAGCTGTGAAACTGGCTCGGAAACGTCATGGCTCGTGGCGTTTGGATAAGGTTCGAAGCGGCAAATGACCTGGATGGTTTTATTCTCCTGACCGACAAGATTGCACGAATATACGTCAACGTGCTAGTACCGCTTGGCATCCAGAGGCGTTCCACCTGCTCACAGTGACGCATGACTAGGAGAGGAAGGATCGTCGGTGAGAAGTGACCAGGCCTGCTCGTTCAATGGGTCTGATGCGAAATTACCAAGTCGCACACCGAGCCCCTTCAGTAACCCTTTCAGACGGAATGTTGGACGGGTTTCAAGCGCAGTTGCTTCATGGGCAACAGAGTTCAACGGATGAACTCGCAGTGCGTGAAAGCACGACGATTGGTCCGGGCGTCGGGTGCTCAGAGTGGCACATATCGAGGTGAAACTCATGAGATGGGCGAGGTCTCCGGCGTCGTGGAACATCAGCGATTAGCATGCACGCAAGTACTACAGCATACGCTCCCGGCTGCGCTGCGCACTTCGGCCGCAAAATGCGGAAGCATACATGTACGAGGCCAGTGTGGCAGCTGCTGCGAATGACGGTCGCCATTGTCTCGCACGTCAGAGGGAGATCACCTCGTGCAGGACGGAGCGACAGTTCTGGGAGACTTGTCACTTGGGTGTGCAAGGCGGAGCGGAACTGCCAGAGGCCGGAACTTCGGCTGGCAATTGCACGCGTCAAACTTGCCAAAGGCGCTCCGTGTCGATCGTTGAGTTCGTGCAGGAACACGCGCGCGAGTACGGAGAGAGAGAGAGAGTCCTTGGAGCGGTGCAGGCGCCTGGAGTGCAGGTACAGAGATTGATAAGTATGGGAAATCTGCGGGTTCGGGTGGGCGTGCAGCGGTGCAGAGTGATGTTGGCCGGCGGCGTTTGAGAGAGAACAAGGGCCGGATAAT
>KV426174.1:0-16804 GCA_001632375.1 Exidia glandulosa HHB12029 | reverse complement strand
GGCGGGTCGAGCAGCGGGACGCGTCTCCACCGCATCGACGAGCAGGACGACCTGAGCACCAGCGACGAGCGCTCGCCGCGCCGCTCAGCCCTGCCGCGCCCGTTCGACGACACCCCGCCAGGTTCTAACTCTACGCTCGACTTCCCGCACCAGCAGCCAGGCCAGGGCGAGGTCTACCGCATGTCCAGTCTCGGCCACCACACGCCCACCAGCGCCACAGGTTTCCTCGCCCATCAGCCCAACAGCCGCAATCTATCTGCCCGCAGCGACGATTCCAAGTGGTCAGGTCCTGTCCCCGTCGCGCTGCCCAGCCCCTTGCGCTCGCGCCCCGGCACAGATGCTAGCGACTTTGACGGCGAGGCGGCCAGCGAGCTACCCTATTCGCCTAGCGAACGCAAGCGCCATCTGTCGAGCGACGCGGGGACCAGTGTCGTGATGTACTTGGACGGAGGACACGGACAGGACGATGCTAAGTGCGTGCGGGCTCCAGATTACTTTCTGTATCTCACGCTTTGGTTTATAGGAAGGATATTGACGCAGAGTCGGACGTTGACGAGGATAGCCCGTACCCCGAAGTTCGCGTGTCGGTATCCAACATCGACGACCCGAGCATGCCCTGTATGACGTTCCGAATGTGGGCCATCGGCATGACACTCTGTCTCATCGGCGGCGCGGTCAACGTCTTTTTCAATTTCCGGCAACCAGCACCTCAAGTCATACCGCTCGTCTTGCTGTGAGTTCCCATGTTCTTGCACATCCATCACGCATATCCCGCTACCCTGTTGGGTCCGCTCCACTCTTTCTACGCTCCTGCTCGGTGCATATGCACAGGCACTTTGCAATTTGATGAGCTTGACCGCGTTCCTTACACTTGCTCTCGCAGGCTCATCTCCCATCCGATCGGCAAGTTCTGCGCGTATGCACTTCCTCTGCGCACGTGGCGCTTCCCGAGCAACGTCCCGTACTACGGAGGGTCTGAATTCTCGCTGAACCCGGGCCCGTTCAACGTCAAGGTTCGTCTTAGTATTATTGTCTATACACAGCATGTGCGGGCTTAACGCGCTCTCAACAGGAACACGTCCTGATATACATCATGGCCAATGTTTCTATCATGCCACCTTACGCGCTCTCTGCCATCGTCGTTGCCGAGGCGTTCTATGGCATGAAGCTCTCGTTCTGGTTCAACTTGACGCTGGTGCTGGCGACGCAGCTCACGGGCTTCGGTTTGGCTGGCTTGTGCAGACGGTTCCTCGTCTGGCCGGCGAGCATGATATGGCCGCAGAATCTGGTCGCCTGCACTCTGCTCAACACACTTCACGCAGAGGACGAAAGCCTGGTCAATGGCGGCGGAATTACGCGGTTCAAGTGCGTTTCCCTGGCCTCAACTGCTGGTGCTTCCGTCTAACGTATGCTTACAGATTCTTCTGTTATGCATTTGTCGCGACATTCGCGTTCATGTTCCTCCCAGGCTACCTTTTCACTGCGCTCAGCACTTTCTCGTGGATATGCTGGTTCACACCAAACAACCGCGTCGTTAACCAGCTTTTCGGTGTCGAGAGCGGTTTGGGCATGGGCCTGCTCACGTTCGATTGGGCACAGATCACGTGGGTCGGCAGCCCGCTCATGGTGCCCTGGTGGGCGGAGGTGCACGTCATGGCCGGCTTCGTCCTGTTCTACTGGATTCTCTGCCCGATCATGTACTACACCAACGTGAGTCTTCTTGTTTCAGCTCGCCTTCCCAGACCGTCTTGTCTTCGCTTCTTGCACGATCCTTTTGCTTACCCTTGCTTCGTAGGTGTGGGAGCTCGCGCACTTCCCGATCTTCTCGAGCGTTCCGTACGACCGCTTCGGCGACACGTACAACGTTTCGCGCGTGCTTATGCCCGGCGAGATGCGGCTGAACGTCACGGCGTACGAGGAATACTCCCCGCTGTACATGCCAGCGGGCTGGGTGATCACGTATCTCCTCGCGTTCGCGGTCAGCACGTGCGTCGTGGTTCACACCGCGCTCTACCACGGCGAGGCGCTCGTGAACGGCCTGAAGCGGATGCGCGTCGAGAAGGACGACATCCATGCGAAGCTCATGCGTAATTATCCGGAGGTCCCCGACTGGTGGTATCTCGGATTCTTCGTGTTCTTCTTCTGTCTGGCGATCATCGCCGTCGAGCGGTGGCATACGGACGTCCCTGTGTGGGCGCTCCTACTGGCGTTGCTGCTGCCGGTGATATACATATTGCCGGGTACGTCGCGGAACTCGTGGTTCCAGCATGTTCTGAACCTTTATTCAGGTGGCTTCATCTTCGCCATGACGGGCCAGCCGGTGAGCTTATTTGCTTTACGCGTGGGATTGCTGGATTGACATTTGTGTGTGCGCTGCAGATTACGCTGAACTTGCTTGCGCAAATCATCCCGGGCACGCTTCTTCCGGGCAACCTGTTCGCCAACATGGTGTTCAAGGTCTACGCCATCCAGACGCACGTAGAGGCGATAGGATTCGTGCAGGACCTGAAGCTCGGGCACTACATCAAGGTCCCGCCTCGCGCGTCCTTTATCGGTGCGTTGTGCCTGTCTTTGTCCCTCGCTCGTGATGCGCCGTGCTAACCGCGTTTGTAGTGCAAAGCTCCGCGACAATCATCGCGGCGTTTGTGCAAGTGGGCGTGAAGCAGTGGATGTTCGCGAACGTGGAGGATATTTGCAAGCCGCACCAGAAGGATGCGCTTACGTGCCCGCACACGAAGGTGTTCTTCACCGCGTCTGCGATTTGGTGCGTAAACCCCACACACACCACACGTGTGATGAACAGCACACGCTGATGCAGTAATGCAGGGGTTTGATAGGACCGACGCGCCAGTTTGGCAAGGGCTCGCTGTACCACCCGGAGCTGTACGCGCTCGTGTTCGGCGCGTTGATCCCGCTTCCGTTCTGGCTGTGGCAGCGCAAGTACCCGCAAAGCAGGGTGAAGCTGATCAGCATGCCGATCGTCCTCAACGGCGTCAGCCAGATCCCACCCGCGACGGGCATCAACTACAGCAGCTGGTTCCTCGTCGCGTTTGTGTTCCAGTATGTCGTAAGGAGGACGAGGTTCGCGTGGTGGAGCAAGTTCAACTACGTGCTCAGCAGTGCTTTGGATTCTGGTAAAGTCATCGCATCATTATCATGTTCGTTGTCTTACATGCTTTCCCAGGGACGGTGGTCGCCATCATCGCCATCTTCTTCTGTCTGCAGTTCCCGAAGGGAATCAAGCAGCCCCAGTGGTGGGGGAATAACGTTTATCTCAATAGTACGTTGGAAGTTGCCAGCTCAGAGCGAGAACTGACGAATGTCGCGTGCAGCGTTGGACCACAAAGGCGGACCGCTGCTGGATGGTATCATACCAGATCGGTAGCACCCGTCGTCTTGTGTTGTCTTGGTTTTTCTTTCCCACTCCGTCTCGGGCATTTCCTCCTCTCGTGTCTGGTTCTCGTCTGGCATTGTTGCATCATCTACCCACTCTGGCGTCATCCCCACATCCCAATATCCTCTGTATCAACGCGACCCGTGAACTCTCTGTGCATCTTTCTCAGGCTCTCTCTCGCCCCTCTTACGCTCACGCACACACTCTCACTCCTTTCTCCTCGCTCTGTTCTCGCTCGCCTCCTATAGAGTTTTGCCTCACGTCACAGCGCTTGCTGTTTTTTTCTTCTGCCCCCGCCTGCTTGTTTGCTTGCCACTGCTCGGTAGTATAGCCAGATTACGCGTACGCTACCTCCTCACCATCATCGTCACACTACCTGTAAGTACTTTAGCGGCGCCGCGCGACATCCCCCTCCCGTCCTCGTTTACGTGGCTCTTGAGTAATTTCCCCGGTTGATCCCTCTGTGTCTACGTGCAGGCGTGATGCTCAATGAAACAGTCCGTGTACAACTCTCACAGCCGTAAGTAGGATTGGACGAGGCTTCCTTTGGGTTCATTAGGATGTTGGCACTGTTTGTGAGTACTAGTGGGCGGCCGTGGGGAAAGCGTTTTTCTTGTACTGCAGCTTGAATAATAGTTTGGTATTACAGGGAAACGGTCTCAGGGTCTCAGTAAGTAGTTGATAGACAGGCCGAGAAAAGGATAAGTCATCAAGTAATTGAAGCATTAGCGTGTCAGCGTATCAGAGGTCGTCGAACCCTTCCTCAAGCCCGAAATGCGCGCGCAACGTCGCATCGTCCAACGTCCCGCCCGCCCGAGCCTTGAGTGCACCAAGAGCGATCATAACGTTGTCTGCGTATGCGTTAAGCCGGCCGCAATCATCCTGCACGTACCAGTATTACGCGTGGCGCACTCGCGCGCAGCTTCCATAGTTGCGCGTTTCTCCTCCACCTTCGCCGGGTCGGCGAGAGCGTAGGCGTCCAGCTCGTGACCCATCTCTGCTACGCGTGTCTTTAGGGATGCGAGCGTGCCGAGGTGGGTGGTGCGTTCGGCCTATGTAGCAGCGCGCGTCGTCAATGGTGCTATGCAAGAGTGAGAGGGGGAGGGGACGTACACTGTCAATGCGAGCTGCGCGTTCACGTTCGATTGCTTCGCGCGCAGATGTGACTTCTGCGTTCAGCGCAGTGAGCTGCTCTTTGGCTTGTTCGAGTTTGCCAGAGAGCTGTTGCAGCGACGGTGTCAGGTTTGCACCTGCATGAAGAAGGGACGTACGACGGCACCGCTCTGCGATGGGAAGCTCCAGAAGACTACGGCGCAGGAAGGCATGAATTCAGTTCAGAGGACGGATTGCGGTTATCGTTGTTGTACGCACAATTGGCCGACCCGATCTTGTCTGCTTGGACGAACCCGTCGTCTACGAGCGATTGAAGGACCTCTTTCACGCTCTGCGCGACTGCAAGTACAGGTTATGCGACGCAATTTCCGGGAGATAGAGGACATACCGATGCCTTTCATCTTCGGCGCGCACTTCTCGAGCTCCTTCAACTGCACAACGTTCAGCGCGGCCCGTATCTTCGCATGGGTCACGTACCTGAAATATGTCTTTCTATACGACGCACAGGACCAGGACCAGTTAGATCCATGCCACGCGCACCAGCATGTACAGCACACACCGACTCGCGAAAGATCTCGAGCAGCTTGGTGCGTTTTTCTTCGGCGGACAGTCCACGGCCCTTCAGCGCACCCTACTTCAGTCGCCAACCCACTGCTGTTGTCGAGTTCGACGCACCATTCTGTAGCTGTGGCGGAGGTCGAGTCAGGAGTCAGGAGGCAAGGGGGGAAGAGCGCAGATCGCACGCGGCCACTGCACGAGTCGGGCTGACAGGCGTCATTGCGCGTCTGACAGGATATGCATACAGAGCGCCGACAGCCTCTCCTCTCGGAAACATAGTAGTTTGAAAGCCGGGCGTGCAGTCGTGTCGTGTCATGGCCGCCGGTGGAGAGATGCTCTCGTCACGAGACCTCGGAAGTTGCTGAAGGCCTGGGGAGGCAGCCACAGCGACGTATCAGGTTTATGCTCGCTTCCTGCAATGCGCCAGAGCTGGATACGTGCGGCAATGCGGTGGTCTGTTATACGATGTCCATCCGGGGACATCAGGGACCCAGATATCCGATGTATACAGCACGGGTCTGTATTCAGCAATATGTGCGGCGGGACATAGTTGCACAACCTGAGCCGCAGGATAGTCGTCGAACGGTCCGCGTCGAGCGCAAAAAAGTAGTATTCTCCCCCGAACGATGTCCCGAAGCAGGTGCGGGACGTGCCCCTGTGTAGCTCGACTGCTCAACTCGACGTGATTCCGAAGCCAGTGCATGGATGAAGCGGCAGAAGTGAAAGCAGGGTTTAGGTTGAAGGGTGTCGTTGGGTATATGGCAAGATCACCGAGTCCACATATACCTCCACCGGCAAGGGGACGAGAGCTATGTATATGGAAATGTCTTTTCCGTGCGAGACAAACTGACAGGAGCGAGCCAGGCGGTGCATCTGACTTCAGGATGGTCACGGTTCAGAGTCAAGCCGTTTCTTCGACCGGAACTTGGATGTCCGGAAACGCGCTCGCGTCTGCCAGGGTACATTACCTCTACTCCTTGCGCAATATACATCGTTTAATACGCGTATTCCTAGGCTCTGGCGGCCAAGGCTGCCGCAAAAGAGCTCGAGAAGAATTTGGACGGCGCGTTCCAGCTCTACCTCGACGCTGCGCGCGCGTTCCTACACATCGCCAACACGCAGCCGGCGCATAAGCAGGTCGCGAAGGCCGAGGCGAGCAAGGCCGTCGAGCGCGCTGAGAAGATTAAACACGCCAAGGCGGACGTGAAGCCCGTGGCGAAGGACGCGTTTGCAGACGGTGCGTGCGCGCCACATGCGCCGTCGTGTGCTGAAACTTGCTTGTTGTAGACGAGCAGGCGCATATACTGCGCAAATCGGCGCGTATAAACGGGCTCGTATTTCCTGCGTGGGACCCATCCAACCTCGATTTCTCGCAAGACGCGGTGTTCAGGTGCGGGAGGTTTCAACACGGAGCGGCGGCGCTGACGCGGACGGTTGCAGCGATCCAGACGGACAGCCGCAGATCGAGCACCCAGATGGTGTCCAGTGGCGTAGGCTCCCCAATGGGTGCATACACGCACCAGACCTCGTACCGTACGACATCGTACAGACCGTCATCGGCAACTGCTCAGTCGTCGCTTCGCTCGCCGCGTGTCTTCAGCACCACAGGACATTTGGGTCCAACGTATGTCTCGCCTAGCATTACGAGCACGTATTAACGAAGCTACAACAGCTCGTGCGGTCGTCGTTGTACCCGCAAGACGACACGCAGTCCACGTCGGGCAAGTATGTCTACAAGATGCTCCTCAACGGCTCGTGGCGTCGAGTAAGTACCCACCTATGCCCACTTTCTTGGGTCTGACGGTCCGTAGATTGGTACGTAACACTTATCGCTGGAGGTGACGTTCTGAAACCTGCAGTAATCGACGACATGCTCCCCGTCAACTCGTCTACGGGCACTCTCCTCTGCGCGTCTACAGGGCCGAAACACGTCCTCTGGCCATCACTCGTCGAAAAAGCTGTACGTACCTCGTCTATTCCCAGCGCCCTCATGTCATAATCTGAGCACGCGCACAGTATATGAAGACCATGGGCGGATACGCGTTCGAGGGCTCGTACGTCCCTTCATGCTCACGCGTATTCCTACTCTATACCAACAATGCGTGCCTAGAAACTCGTGCATCGACCTGCAGTGCGTCTCGTACTTGCGCGTTCGGTCTTACGTTGCCGTTGACGTTTCGCCTCGTCCCAGCGCGCTCATCGGCTGGATCCCAGAACCCATCTCCCTGAACAGGTATGCCCCATCCATCCAAAAGATTCCACAATCGAGCGATGCTGATGCATCCCCTCTCCCCTAGTCCCAGCTTCCGCAAGGAGCAGACATGGCAGCGCATTCTTGACGGTTTCCTCTCCGGTACATTACACCGTTCCCCGAGGTAAAATTAATGCGCATGCACTGATTTGGGATTTGGGATTTGGACAGGACGATGTCTTGTTACGCTCGGAACGGGGAAGACGACTCCATCTGGATCTGGGTCTGCTGGAATCGAATGGCTCATTGCATCGCACGACTACGCCGTCACCGGTTCGTTTGTCCTCATCGTTTGAGCTCGACGATAACCTTACACTTACATGGGTTTGCGTAGATATTACTAAGGACGGGACGCTCCGAGTCCTCGACCCGCTGCAGCAAGTAGAAGACGATACATGTGAGCAGTTCGGTAATGCAGATAGTCTCTGCACCGGATGCTGAGCGAACACATCGTCCTTAGCTGAGCAGACGCGCGTTCATACGGTTTCGTGGGACGAGGTTTGCGCGCACTTCGAGACCGCATATGTTAGCTGGGATCCCAAGTCCTTCCGGCACTATAAGAGTGTGCATGGGTATGCAACGCGCCCCTCTTCCCATGCTTATGTACTGACATGTGTGTCGTTAGGTCCTGGTCTACTTCTCTGTCTGAGGGGGGTGGCAGTGAGCCTGCACATTTGGCGAGGGAGTGAAGACTGACGTCCGATGTCCGGCCAGAGTCGACTTTGAATCAGCATATCAGGCTTACCGTGGACGAGGGTGCGGACGATGGCAGTCCGAGCGAGGAGCTGTGGATCCTGCTCAGTCGGCATGTGAAGGACAAGGATGCGCCGCCGACGTTCATCTCCGTGCATGCGCTGCAACAGGACCATTTCTCCAGCGGACGCGATGCGAGTCAACTTGGTGTGCGTCCCTTCGTTGCTCACTGCGAGGAGTACTTACCGATGCTCACAGGGCGCCTACACCGACTCGCCGCTACTACTCGCGCGATTAAAACTCGATACAAAGCAGCGGCACAACTACGTCGTCGTCGCCTCCGCGTCTGGACAGGGACAGGGCGAGACGAACGCGAGCTTCACGTTCAGTATATACTCCAACCGTGGGTTCACGCTCTCGCACGCGCCGCCGAAAGCTCTGCACACGCGACGCGTACGTCCTCCTCGCTCTACTTTTCTCCGCACTTCGCACCTTACTGAATCATGATGGACACTAGATAGAGGGCGCGTTTACCAGCAAGACTGCCGGCGGGAGCCCGCTCAGCGCGACGTTCATGAATAACCCGCAATGGGCGCTGCGTCTAGACGCTACGAAGAATAGGAAGGTCGAGTTGCGCTTGTCTGTCGAGGGGTCGAAGGACCTTTCGTTGAACGTCAAGGCGATGTGGGGGTCTGGCAAACGGATAACTGAGTGCGTTCACTTCCTAACTGGGACTGGAGAAAAGGCTGACTTGACCTGGTTCGTGTAGTATCTCGGAGGGCGACGTCGCGCTGGACTCTGGGACGTACCGCTATGGATTGGCCTTTGGCGAGAAGTCCGTCCAGGGTGCGTATCTTTTACAGTGTTTTCTTGAGAGCTCGTTAGCTGACGAGTTTCATCTCGTAGCTGGTGATTATACCGTCATCGTGTCGTCTTTCAAGCCGAAGGAACTCGGCGCGTTCCTGTTGACGGTGGAATGCTCTGTTCCCTTCGCGCTCGAGCCGATACCGCAAGAAGGCTCGGGGATGTACAGTACCGCGCTCAAGGGCTCGTGGTACGTTTGAGCCACGACCACAACCCGTGGCTGATCTCCCGACCTTAGGACGGAGGCTACCGCTGGCGGATCTCCTTCATCGGGCCGTTACCACCTCAACCCGGTGTACGACTTACACCTCCCGACGCAGGCCACACTTCTGTACGTTCCTCATCACTCACGCATCGTCGTCACCCTCATCTCATCAATCGTACATATATAGTGCCCGCTTACAACTAGCGAGTCGTCCGCCAAATGCAGCGCTCAATATTACGATCTTCGCGTGGGACGGAGTTGGTCGGAGGCAAGTGGTCACGTCCGGTCCGTATGCGGAGCATACTTCTGGCGTGTTGGCTCCGGAGACGACGCTGCCGGCGGGGCGGTATTGCTTAATACCTTCGACGTACGTACCAGGTGTATGTGCGGAGTACAGATTGGTTGTGTATAGTAGCGCCGCAGGTATCAAGGCAACATTGCGAACATGATATTTGACACCTAGAATTGATTGTGGAAACACGAGACTTCGACTAAGACCATACGGTGCAGGAAGCTTCGACGGTGGTCGCTAGTCGAACCAAGGCGTGTTCGTCACCCAGCGTCCGACAATTTTCTTCACCAGCGCGGGTTGGTCCAGTGTGACCTGCGGGATGAATGATGAGACGCTTCACTACTTTTCTAGGAGAGAAGACGCACCATATGTCCAGCATCAGCCATGAGAACAAGAGTCATGTTCCCTGCACCCGCCCCAATTGCTCTCACGGTCGCAATGTCGGAGGTCGGCCATGGTACGTCGGAAGCGGCGATGAAGTCGTTCTGGAACCGCGTGTCGAGTAGCTTGAGGAACGACAACGTGGCTGGCCATCCACAGTTGCAGTCCAGCATCCCGACGTAATCTATTTTTTTGAAAAAGTGAGATGACAACAATGGAGTATTGTGCGAAACATACGAAGGACGCGGATACCGTCTTCCAAAAGGGGTTCATACAGGCGATGGACGGGCTGGATCCTGCACGATGGTGGTCAGTGGATACCGCAGCTGCAGGCGATGAAGCTCACAAATCGCCAGCGTTTCTGAAGTCGAGGTAGACATCATCGCTGAGAGTGTAGAACGGGAGGTCCTCGCGTACGCCGAGGACGGCCTTATGCGTGGCGTTGTTGAAAAAGTTGGTGACCCAAGTGAACATCGGAAGGCAATCGGCCAGGCTGCCGTCGCACTGCACGTTGCCGTCAGAGAGATCACGCATTCGAAATGAGACACTCACTTCGAGTTTGACATTCTCTTTCGCCTTTCCGTGCTGGTCTCCGGTCTGTAGCACCTCGCATGTCTCCAGTGCAGCCAGTTTGTTCGGAATCAGTGGGTTCTCCAGTGCGAATTGGACATCCTCGAGGCATTGGGGTAATACTTTGTAAAGCTCTGCGCAAGTCGTGCTGTTGTACAGATCCGTGTTGTAGCAACGCTGATGAAGGAACCACTGGAAAAACGATATTGGGTCCTGAGAACACGCTTAGTGACTGGTGCGTCAAGGGGCGCACGACGTACGGAACGTGGATTGCTGATCATGAGAGACTCCAGAGGAACGCGTTGTGCGCCAGGTACCCCTCGTCCAGCAGCAACAAGCTTGTTCTGCTCGTTGATGACGGTGCCTATATGGGGGATAAAGGTCTGTTCCAGAAGTGAGTAATAACGAACACGGAGGTGAGTGGATAACTGACACCACCGTACGAGCCAGATGCAACGACGAAGTTATTGCTGATGATAGGAAAGGTCAGAATAGATGTGATTCCAAGACCCGGCTTACTTCGAGTACTGTGGGAATGTGACGTAGAACTTCTGGAGGAAGTCGTAGACATCGAAAGCCGCGTCGCGACTGTTGTTCACGCCCTTGCCGTAGGAAAATCCAACTCCAATCGGCTGGCGGAGACTGTGTGAGCAGAACAACATGCATCGAGAAAGGCACCAACGTGGTCAATGGCGAGGACGTTGAAATGCTCCGACCATGCATTGTCGTGTGGAACAAGCGTCGTACCGTTGTCCGAAAGGACGCAGTGCGACTCTGTGCCGGAATCAGAATACATAGATACGCGTAAAATGCAGAACGCACGTCCAACCATGGGATTGGCCATCCCGCTAGTCCCTGGACCTCCACCTATTGTCATGCTGTTAAGAATGTGGGTAAGTAGAGATTCTGCTCGGAAGTCCGCAACGACGTACATGACGGGAGCCGTTTCCGGAGCGACTTGCGCCTCGAAGAACCAGTAATAGACTCTCCGCGGGGAATCGGGTTCGTCGCCCTTCACGCCAATGTGTCCAGAGTAGGACTTGCCGACCGCGCACAGTTTCGGCTCGCTCAAATGGACCGCCGTTTTCGTAAGGTAGAACGAGCCGGGTGCGTAGGGCGAACTGGGCTTGCGGCCCCAGGGCCACGGCCATGGCCACGACGGCCACGATATGACGCCGAACAGGTGGAATTGCACGAGAAGGGCGACCAGCCAGACTGCAGCTAGTCCGACGCGACGACGCGTCCTGGTGTGGCGCGCAGCTACAGCGGGAAGTCCAAGCTGCTGCTGCTCCTCGGCCTGAAGCTTCAGGTCTTGACCAAAGGGCGCCATGATGGGTACTATGCGTGTCGTCGCGCCTAACGAGCTATAAACCAGAGAGTCAAGGGGCGCAGCATGGTGCAAAAATACTACGCAGTCCGGATGTCCGACGCTCGCGAGACTGCGCAGTCATTTGAATTTTTGTGCGGAGTCCGGACAATTCCCTCTTTTAATTTAAGTACCTGAGCGTGCAACGTTACCACCTCAACTCGATGGATGACTTGCACCTTCAGACGTAGTTCACACTTCTGTACGTTGCTCATCATTCGCCCATTGTCGTCACCTTCTTCACCAATCGTGCATACATAGTGCCTGCTTACGAGTCGCGAGTCGTCCACCAACTATGCAGCGCTCAATATCACGATCTCTGTTGGGATGAAGCTGTTCGGAAGCCAGGGCGGCAAGTGGCCATGGTCACGTCTGGTCCGTATGCGGAGCATACTTCTGGCGTTCTGGCTCCGTAGACGACGCTCACAGCGGGGCGGTATCGGTCGATACCTTCGACGTACGTATCAGGCGTATGTGCAGAGCACAGACTAGTCGTGTCGGGTAGTATTCCAGCTATGGAAGGTAATATTGCGAACGTGATACTCGAACACCCAGGATGACGCGACGGTACGTCGCCTACAAAGCATGTGCTGCCACTGGAAGCTAGTCAAACCAAGGCGTGTTCGTCACCCATCGTTCGACAATGCTCTTCACTAACGCAGGCTGGTCCAGTGTTACCTGCAAGATCAAGCATGTTCGTGAGGCGCTCGAGACAACTTTCCAGTAATAGACGACGCACCATATGTCCAGCTTCAGCCATGAGAACAAATGTCATGTTCCCCGCTCCCGCGCCAATGGCCCTCACGGTCGCAATATCGGTTGTCGGCCATGGTACGTCGGAAGCAGCGATGAAGTCGTTCTGGAACCGCGTCTTGAGCAGCTTGAGGAACGAAAACGTGGCCGGCCATCCACAGTTGCAGTCCAGCATACCGACGTAATCTATCAAAGAAAGTGAGACGACGCAGTGGAGTGCTGTGAGAAACATACGAAGGACGCGGATACCGTCTTCCAAAAGGGGTTCATACAGGAGGTGGACGGGCTGCAGCCTAGACATATCGTGATCAGTGAATATTGCACGTCCGGTCCAGTTAGCAAAACCCACAAGTCGCCAGAGCGTCGGAAATCGAGGTACACATCATTGCTGAGCGACTGGAATGGGAGGTCCTCTGGTACGCCAAGTGCGGCCTTATGCGTGGCGTTGTTGAGAAAGTTGCTGATCCAAGTGAACATCGGCAGGCAGTCTTCCACGCTACCGTCGCACTACGCGCTGCCGTCAGAGGTATTTCGCATCTGCTGATGATGAACGCCTCACTTCGCGCTTGACGTTCTCGATCGCACGTCCGTGCGTATCTCCCGTACCGAGCACATCGCATGTTTTCAGCGCAGCCAGTTTGTTCGGAACCAGCGGATTCTCTAAAGCGAACTCTACCTCCTCAAGGCATTGAGGTACTACTTGGTAAAGTTCTGTGCAAGTCGTGCTGTTGTATAGATCCGTGTTATAGCAGCGCTGATGGAGGAACCAGCGGTAGTACGACAGTGGGTCCTGAGAACACGCTAAGTGAATGGCACATCGCAGGGCGTACAACGTACGGAATACGGATTGCTGATCATGAGAGATTCCAGAGGTATCCGTTGTGCGCCGGGCACACCTCGTCCAGCGGCAACAAGCTTGTTCTGCTCGTTGATGACGGTGCCGACATGAGGAACATAGGTCTGTCCCAAAGATGAAGTAAGCGACGACCGCAGAAGTGAGCGGCTGACTGACACCACCGTACGAGCCAGATGCAACGACAAAGTTATTGCTACGGATAGGAAATGTCAGAAGAGATACGATTCCATGACCAGGCAGCCGGCTTACTTTGAGTACTCTGGGAACGTGACGTAGAACTTCTGAAGGAAGTCGTAGACGTCGAATGCGGCGTCACGACTGTTGTCCACACCCTTGCCGTACGAAAAGCCGACTCCAATCGGCTGGCGGAGACTATGTGAGCAGAACGACATACATCAATGAAGCACCTACGTGATCAATGGCGAGGACATTGAAGTGCTCCGACCATGCATTGTCGTGTGGACGAAGGGTCGTTCCGTTTTCCGCGACGACACAGTGCGACTCTGTGGCCATGGTCAGTATACGCAGATACGTGTATCTAAATCACACAGAACGCACGTCCGACCATGGGATTAGACATTCCGCTGGTCCCTGGACCTCCACCAAATGTCATGCTGTCAAAAAAGTGAGATTTTGTTCGGAAGTCCGCATCGACGTACATGACGGGAGCCGTTTCCGGAGCGACTTGCGCCTCGAAGAACCAGTAGTATATCCTCCGCGGGGAGTCCGGTTCGTCGCCCGTCACGCCAATGTGGCCAGAGTAGGACTTGCCGACCGCGCACAGTTTCGGCTCGCTCAAATGGACGGCCGTTTTGGTGAGGTAGAACGAGCCTGGTGCGTAGGGCGAGCTGGGCTTGCGACCCCACGGCCAAGGCCATGGGAAACGAGGCCACGACGGCCACGATATGACACCGAGCAGGTGGCATTGTACGAGAAGGGCGACCAGCCAGACTGCAGCCAGTCCAACGCGACGACGCGTCCTGGTGTGGCGCGTAGCAGCGACAGCGGGGAGTCTAAGCTGCTGCTCGGCGTCGGCTGCGTGAAGCTTCAGGTCCTGACCAAACGCTGCCATGGTGCTCAGTACGCGTGGGTAATTCTGTCGTCGCGGCCGACGAGCTATAAGCCAGAGTCAAGGGGCGCAGCACGAGTCAGCACGGACGCGCGCGAGAATGCGCAGTCGTTTGGCCGTGGGCAATCCTGCGAGTCCAAATCAAAACGCTTCGCGCAAGTCGGGACAACGCCGAAAGATTCGCTCAAGCACGAATTACTGTAACTTGTTGCGCATTAGGATCATCTCATTGAAGTCGCCCTTACACTTCTCCATGATCATTCGACGACGAAGCCACAGGAGGACTCGCGTCCATAAATACGATACTCCGCGTTTCCTTAGTCAGGTTCAAGTTACGGGAACCTTCTGCCTCCCAGGTACCCCCGAGCTCTGACTCGTCCAGACTGCGCAAATGTATGCCGCGTAAGTGGAGCATGAGACGAGTGCCCCCGATTGTCTGACTGGCGACCACAAAACTGCGACCGAGACGTGAGTACTCAGGCGAGGGATGGACGGTGCATGGACTCGGATGCGTACGAGATTCCATAGGCGAATAGGCCAGAAAAGGCCTGTGCGTGGACTGATGTAAGAGTAGAGATCACTGGTAAGGAACTGCCGTTCCCACGTACCATAGCGAGATGAGCTCCCATGACGACTGCGATACTGCGTGGCAAGTCTGAGCACCGTGACTGGCTCCGGGCTCAGTAACGTCCTTAGGCTCACATTACGAAGTACATAATACTAGAGAAATATTAATGGTGAGAATGAGCACTTCACAAAAGGGCGCAGAGTACTGACCTATCATTGACGAGCGGAGTGATGATATCATGCTTGCGCAGTCGTGGACGAAGCTTTGCAAGCGCCAGACCGACCAGCCACAACTCGTATATAATTGCTGCAAGTTCATCTCGAAGTCAGCAGCTGCAGTGCGTGCGTTCCAATATTGATTGGCGCGAGGTTCACCTACCTGGGATCCAGTACAGCGGGACAATAGCACCTTGACTTCCATTAGGACAGGCACTGTCCCAGTTTGCGATGGACAGGAAGAGGTGGTTCCCGCCATCATCACTTGAAGTGAGGGTGCCGCCGAGATCGCCGCTACCATCATCGAAGAGGCCAAAGAATATCAATGGCGAGCAGAGTATTGGCCAACCAAGCCACAGGGACAGCATTAACACCACTTCCATAGCGAAGATGAAGATGTTGAGAGCTGCGAGACGTGGGCTGCCGTAGAGTGCGTGAACGCGCAGTTGCAAGATGACTGGAACCGTCACGGTGGTTAGGACGTGGAACTGATTTCACGAACGACGCACCTTCCACGATCCATAGAAGGGCGAAGTCGAGAGCAGGTGCAAACTTGGCTATCCAGCTCGTCTGTACGTTGATGTACTGACTTGTGGTAGACGTTGCCACAGAGAATAAATCCTGAGCGCTGTCAAACTCGCAACTTTGCACCGAGAGTTTGCTGCGTACTGTGGTGTCTGGCCACACATAGGATGCAAATGTTATAGCAAGGCTCGCAAGCCCGGCGTAGCGCGTCTAGACGTCGTGATCAGGGTCCCAAAAGCGGATGCGAGGAAATGACTAGCGCACGAGAAAGTATATAGGGTCCGTCGCACGGGAAGGGCGACTCTATATAGGGGGAATGTAGATATTAGTGTCTCAAGACGCGATTGTCGTCCGGAACCGAGCATCACCCAGATGTAGTCAATCTGAGACGATCAGGGTAAACATGATGTACAAGTGCGACGACGAAAGTTTAGCACCTCGTCCCCCAATGTAAGCACTGGGTACAGCGCGAAGCGTACGCTCAGTGTACAGCGGCAGAGCAGGAGTTCAAGCGTACGTTGATCATACACCGCCCAGACGAGAGCAGCAACTACCGATCATTACTCTCCCATTCGAGGCCGAGAATGGTACATACCACAGCAGTAGTTGACCGAAACGGAAGAGTTGAGGACGTAGTAGAAATGAGCGACGAGTTGCGCGACGTTCGTGTCCTGGCTGGATACGGTAGGGTCGAGTAAGCCACCCGCGGGCGTCCCGGACACGTCCATGAAGCGAAGCGGGATATGAC
Source organism: Exidia glandulosa HHB12029 (assembly GCA_001632375.1). NCBI lineage: Eukaryota > Fungi > Basidiomycota > Agaricomycetes > Auriculariales > Exidiaceae > Exidia > Exidia glandulosa. The sequence continues at coordinate 383 of KV426174.1, read as the reverse complement.
TGTGCGCGCTGGACGGGCAGTACTTAAGGCAAAGAAACGAGGGAGCAGTTGGCCGACGGTTCCGCGAGCAAGATCAATCTGCGCTTCACTCGACGTCGCCGCGGTTCCGAGGGCACTCAGGCTCGAGTTCGCTGTCAACTGTACATTGCACGCGGGGAAGTAGGCGTCGTTCTTACATATCTTGCCCCAAACGAAAGCGAAAGCGTGCATTCACATTCCCCGGCCTCTTGGCCCGCCGCGACCTCGAGGTGGCCCGCCGCGTGGGTTCCCGCGTCCTGCAAATCCTGTGTGTGTCATGTTAGATCGTGACGTTCAAGTCAAGGGAGTATGTATACCTCCGCGTGGAGGCATACCGCCACGACCACCTGCGCAACGATGAGAAA
>KV426173.1:25009-73407 GCA_001632375.1 Exidia glandulosa HHB12029 | reverse complement strand
GTACAAGGGTGACAAGAACCAGTGCCCTATATACCCCAAGGCGATCTCGGTGCGAACCGGCAGAGATCGCACGCGCGTCCGCCGGCATGACTCAACTCCACGGCGTAAGCAGCAAGGACGCGCGTCCGGCCGGCGATCTCGGCTTCTCGACATCTCGTGCGATCTTGCATGTGATCGCCCTCCGTGCGTGGCCTGGCGGTGGTGGCGGAGGGAAAGTGACGAATAAACCCTATACGGTGCAGGGCGGGAGCTCTTGTGCCGTAACAAATACGACGAGGAACTTGTTCGTCTTGCGCGCCGCGCAATCGAGTCTGTCCCATGCCAGAACGATATCCGGCTTAGTCAATTTGCCCGTATTGAGCGCCCATTGCGTGACTTGATCGTAGGTCACGACGTGACCACCGAGGCGCCAGGGCTTGGATGCCCATACGCCGTTCTTGCAGTCCTCGGGAAGCGGGTCGGGGGCGCGGTATACGACGATGGCGTCGGCGGGGATACCAGGAAGATGCAGAAGCGGCATCATGCGCTGCTTTCGACACGGCTTGGAGGTCGGCTGGGGCTGAGCCATGAGGGCGTATGGGATAGTGACAAGCCGTGGACGGTTAATACCGACGCCCGCTGAGTTTCCGGTGCCTTTCTCATCGTCCAAGGTCACGTGTTTTGTAAGGAAAACGTGCTGAAAAATGACGCATTGAAATGGCGTGCAGAATAGTTCGAGCCTGAGTAATGACTCTTGTTAGGTCCTCTAGACTCGCCACGTTAATCCCGCACAGGAATTCCTTATTCAAAGAACGACCAGGTGTCCGGGTCAAATACGTGAATTCGAACGACGATACGCAAGGATAGTACACATTGATAGTAGCGAGAGCATCCAGGAAGCGAAAGCAATGTCATGAAAGCGCGAGATGTCGATGGTTATGCCGCGGCGTCACAGGTCTACGGCCAAACGTTCACACGGGATTGTACTCGTATAGACGCGTCACGTAAGGCGTGTCCATAATACCTGGGTGGTTGTTAGTGATGCTAGGACCGACGAACAGCATAGGCACGTACCATGGCTCTCGAGGAACTCCTTCGCCTCCTGGTCCTTAGAGTTGAACTTGAACTTCGGGAAGTTGGTCATGCCAGCGTAGCCTTGCGGAAAATACGCAACGCGCGAGACGAAGAGCAAGTCGCCACCCCCGAGCTTATCACTACCCTCGCTGCCGTCGCCAGACAGTATGACGAGGAACTTGTTCGTCTCGCGCGCCGCGCAATCAAGTCTGTCCCATCCAAGAACGATATCCGGCTTAGCCAGTTTGCCCGTATTGAGCGCCCATTGTATAGCTTGATCGTAGGTCACGACGTGACCACCGAGTCGCCAGGGCCTGGAAGCCCATACGCCGTTCTTGCAGTCCTTCGGAAGTGGGTTGGGTGCGTTGTATACAATGTAGGCGTTAGCGGGGAGATGAACCATGCGCTGTTTTCGACGCGGCTTGGAGGTCGGTTGGGGCTGGGCCATGAGGACGGATGGGGTAATGACAAGCGGTGGACGGTTAATACCGACGCCCGCTGAGTTTCCGGTGCCTTTCTTATTGTCCGGGGTCACGTGTATTGTAAGGCAAGCGGACTGAAAACTGACGCGCTGGGAGTGCAGATACGGGTCTCAATAATGACTCTTCTAGGTCCTCTAAACTCGCACCGTTGGGTACAGGTAACAGTAGGAACCGGCATTTGCACTTCACAAAAGCCATGCATGGTTGGCGTAAGCTATAGCTACACGATAGAACAGACAAATTCAGCCATTTACAAGGCCGGCCCATAAGCGACCACCAATACCGAGTCCACCACCGCGCCGGACAGGTTCGTCGAGCGACTCGACCAATGTGTTGTTCACCTCGACCCTTACGCCGCGCGGTCGTGACGGATCCATAGCAAGGGTCACAACAGACGTTCGCGGCGCCATAGCCTATTTAAACCAACTTCAGTTCCTCGCGAATACTGATGCACTCCAGACTGACCTCGCCCGGCCGTCTTTGTAACGGGACGACCATCCGCAGCATAGGTCGCGACGGGGGCGACTCTTCCACGCCCAGCGCTGGCGCTGAAGACGGAATCGAGACGTGTACTGGGAGCGAGTCGGGCGAATACGTCCCTATCGTATATGTTGAGCAAGGGACCGGGAATCAGGTGTGTGTACGGTACGAACCTGTGAGAAGGGCTTCGAGTGTCTGGTCGCCGAAGTTGTTGTAGTCCGGTATGCCAACATCGCCCACGTCCGGTAGCCAGTCGCACGACTGCAGCAGCTCGTTGATCCATGCCTGCTCTCGTACGATCTGTACCCCCAATCGTCAGCGAACGTGTCGATAGCAGAATGCGCACGAACCTCCAGAATAGCCCAAACCTGCTGCAGGGACTTCACGGGTACGCGGGACAGGACGAAGCCAACCTCGGCTGGCGCCCTGAGCCTCAGCTTGACCGGGGGATGTAACTCGCGCGGTGAATTCTATCGAGCAATTAGCGTCTTTCTCGGATGACCCTGGAATCAAGCGTACATAGGTCGCGATGTAGCTTTCCGGCGAACTGCCCATTGTCGGCTGTAGCTGAAAGTTCCATGAGCGATTACAGAAACGAGCACTGAACGCGCCCGTAAAGACGTACGAGCATATCTACCCAGCTTCCCGGCCAGCCGAAGCGGAGCGAAGGTAACATGGAATCGTAAATAGTAGAACCAAGGCTCGAAGAGATGCCTACGATGCGCTGTATCTCGCGCATGCGTGACTCGGCCATGATGATGCCTTGTCCTTCGATCGTGAGCATAAACGTCGACGACGGGTCTTCGGGGAAGTTGTACGATGGTCGAGCTTGTAGATCGGAAGGCAAGACGAGTTGCGGGTCAAACGAGGGACGCGATGATACAGTGTAGCCGTTGGCGTAGGCGGGATCGGAGAGAGCAGGATGCAGGGAGAGCGTTGCTACTGTGAACCCAGAGGTATTCACAGGTAACCCTCGCTGGACGTTGTCTCGTAAGACAGAGAGGGGAACGTCGAAGAGATGTGTGCGGTCAGAAGAGCTCGGTGACAAAGTGCGAACGAGCCTCATATAAGCAAGCGGGGAGACGTGAGCCAAGAATGAGATGTTTGCGCCTTTGAGATAGGGTAGCGGTAGTGCATGAGATCGGACAAGAAATATATCCAGTGGCGTGCTTTGAACTTTCAACAAACTGAAGACACGCGTTAGCTGGGAATGCAAAGGGGGGAAAAGGGCTGAAGGACTCACGATCGTGTCAGCTCAGCTTCCGCGCGCGACAACCCCCATGACAATTGTGCAACGGTGTGCACACCGTTGAGCCATTGCATGCTGTGCTCTCCAGAGGCTCCGCTCGATGCCAACGCATCGAGCTTCACCAGGTACTTCAGATGCGTCCTGAACGTCTCTCCGAGCTTCGCAGCGTGCGACGCGTCTGGCAACACCGTGTCACCGCCCTTCTGGACGTGCTCTACGAAAGCACCAAGCGCTTCAAACAATGACTTGTCGAGCGTATACGACTCTGACGGGTCGGACTCGTCGGGAATAAACAGCGGCGAGCTCGTGCTGCCTTCGGTTGCGGATGCATAGCTCAGCTTTAAGCTCTTCAGCGTCGTCGCTTTGGCTGGCCGTATAGTGAAGACGATGTCGACGACGATGATCTTGCCCGCCATGAGACACGTGAGCTCGTCGTTCTGTGCTGGATCGTGGAAGAAGTCCATGCCGACCGCTTTACACCAGACCTCGAGCCGCTGCAGCAGCCACGGTAGCACGTCGCGGTCCAGGGGTATGTCCTCGCCGTACGCTCCCGGTAAGTGCGCTCGTAAGGCGTCGATGGTCGCTTTTATGCTCGCCGCGTTCTGCAAGACGCGTCAGACACGCTCGTCTCGATGGCGCGGCGCGCGTTACGCACCGTGTGTAATGTGCGTGCATCGCTGCTCTGCTGTCTGAGGCCCGCAACCGTCTTGGGCTCTGTGAGCACCAGACCCTGGTAGGACCCAAGCGCGACCGACACGCCAAACGCGGTCTGTGCGATGTCGCGCAGGGCCTGCAGCGGGGGCTCGTCGTGCGCGAAGAGGTGGAACGCGCTGGGCTGGACGTGGTCCGGGAGCTTGAGGTCGAGCAGCCTGTCGACGGCGTCTATGATGGAAGCCTCGCCGCCCGCATTCTGTGTCGCGCTCGTCGCGGTGCTCATCCAAGTCGGCGCGCGGGAAGCGAACCCCGGACGCGCTCTTGACCTCCGACACTCGTCATGCCCGTCACGCACAATCACACCACCATCGAGCACACGCTCGCCAAATTCTCCAGCAAGCAGCGCAAGAGTGACGGGTCCCAGGCCGACTGGGTGCACTGGGCGTCCCCGACGCTCCTTATATCTCTCGCCGTGTCGACAGCCCTCGACGGCGGCGTGGCCGCAGCCCAACTCGCGGTCGTCTGGCGCAGGAACCAAGACAGCGCTACGAATCGCGGAGAGATCACTCTGGTACGCGCGCGTGCTGGTTGTATAACGTCGTCGTTGACCGTCTCGCGCAGGAGGAGCTCGACCTGCTGTCATTCTCCAACATCGCCCCGTCGCCACTCCAGCTCAAACCTCTCAGAGCAGTCTACAGCGGCACAGTCGTCGGGATCCGATATCTTCACCCGCTGCGCACACAACTCAACTCCCAATCTGTGCGTAAGTCGCACGCGCGCATACAGTTGACTTCACGTGACCCGCGGCAGAGCTTCAACCAGATCCAAGTCCGCTTCCAGGACGCGTCGGACGCCTCGCAGTTCGTCGCGGCACTGAGCAGATTCTGTCCCTGCAAGGAGGAGACTGCAAGACCAGCTGGTGCGACTATGGGCCCGCCCGCGTCACGACAAATTCCAGTCAGCAGAGCTCCGTCTATCGTCAAGCGTCCGACTATGGCTCCCGCGTCTCGTCCGACTATTCGCTATGCTACTCCGAGCTTCGATGCTTTGAACATGAGCTCTTCGCCTCCGGTTCCCGCTTCGAGTGCTAGTTCTTCGAGGACGTCGACGCCCGCGCCTGCTCATTCTTCTGCTGTTCCTCCAGAGCGTCAAGGGTACTTTGGGAGCACCGAAACTTCTCAATTCGACCTGGCCTTTCAGTCCGAAATGACCCTTTCTTCCGGCTCTCAGATAGATCCAACTGCGCCCCCGGCTTTTCCTTCTGTTCCTGTTCCCTCTGCCGCTCCAGTTTCAACGACGGCTCTCAGTAATAATCCCGCGCTGCTCCCTTCTAGATCCTCTTCGGTTGTGAATGCCATGCTGATGGATACCACGTCCGATGAAACTCAAGCCCAAGCCCAAACCCAAACCCAAGCCCACGTTTCCAGTACACCTGCTCGTCAGACTGTATCCGAGCCATCTGTCCCTCCAGTCCCTGCTGCTTCTGCTTCTATCCTGGCGACAGTGCGCGAGATACCAGCGTTGTTCCAGCTAACCACGCCGGACCTCGAGCGCGCGATAGGCGAAATCGTGCGCGAGCCGGGCTTCTTGGAATTCGTATGTTGTTGCTATAGCTTCGGGGTCGCCACTTACTGTTTACTCTCCGGCGGCCAGCTCGGACGCGTCGAGGGCATGTGGAGGGTTCGCGGGCTCGTCGGGCGGTGAGAGGGCTTCTCGGTGCATTGACGGCTGGAGACACGGCAGGCTGGGCGAAGAAGTACATTGACACTTGTCCGCAACGTCTCGTTGTCAGCAACGAATCTGGATGACTCGTGACATCGCGAGGCGGGACGGGTCACACGAGCAATGAGCAGGTCAAAGCAGAGAAGAAATTAGCGCCATGCATGCATGTATTCATCCTAACATCGCAATAGCTTTTCATAGCCCAGCCGCCCTACAACGCCGCGCGCGCGTCCAAAGGTCTACTCGTCCGGCACTGTGATGTCGCCCGAGTCGATGGCTTCGATGATGTCGTGCGGCGGCTTGCCGTCGATGGTGCAGCCGACGGACTGGGCGGTGCCGAGGATCTCCTTGACGCAGTTGGCAAGGGTGCGTGCGAGCGACTTGGGCTTCATCGTCCGCGCGATCTCGACAATTTCGTCGAAGGCGATGTTGCCGGAATGCTTGATGTTTTTCTCCTTTTTGCGGTCGCGCGGCGGCTCTGAGGGTTTGGGGTCAGCGTTGCAGCCTTTCAACTGGGATATGAATAGACGGACCCTTGAGAGCCTTGATGACCAGCGAGGAGGCAGAGGGGACGACGGAGACGGCGGCTTGACGGTTCTGGATCGTCAACTGGACGGTAACGCGGAGACCCTTCCACGCGCCGGTCGCCTTTGCGATGTCTTCTCCGACCTTCTTTGGCGACTGCACCGCGCGTCAGCGAGACCGTCGCGGGCGTAGAGAGCGCGCACTGACCAGACCAAGCGGGCCGATTTTGGGCGCAAGCGCGGACGAGGCACCGACCTCACCGCCCGTTACACGCAGGTGAAGTATGCGGATCTCATTCGGGTCCTGCAGAGCACGCCGTCAGCGACGCGCTCGACGCGCGGGCACGGCGGGGGACGCACGAGCTTGGGCGGCATGGCGAAGGTGGAGAAGTGGAGGACAGAGAAATGTAACCGGAGTAACCGCTTCGTGGACGGGTCTTGCCGGTGCACTAAGGTTTCGGCGACAGAGGTCTCTAAACGCCGTCGGGCGCTTCTTGCGTGTGGCGATAGTGTGTGCTATATAGCTTGCAGACAATCTGGTGGATTGTGTAATATTCTGGTGTTCAGCCTCCTGGCACGTTTGCGGGCACGGGGATTCAAGTCCCGCCAAGTCGCAGTTCATCCGAGCGAACGTGCATCCGGACCAGCGCTGCTCATATGCCCTGCTGAGCGTACCACGGAGCCCGCAGCTGCCCCGACTCTGCTCTACGACGGAGCCCACAACCTGCTCGTCTGTGTGCTCGCGCTGCCCGGCGCCAGCGACCCGGAACATGCATGGACACGGCGGATCCTGGCGAAACGACAGAGCTCCCACGACGCTTTGAACACGCAGATACAGATGCCCTCGTCATTCTTATAGGTACGGCCGCTGTGCTGGCTCAGATATCTGTGCTCTGACCCGTCGTTGGACAGCGGACATGCTCCAGCGCTTAATCACGCATAACGACCAGGTCCCACTCTCCCCGTACGTCTTCAGAATCCTGCTCAGAACTCGCTCTAATACACTCTCGCAGCGAAGGATTGACTCGCTTCCACTCGCGTACACCCCCAGCTATTTCAGTTCTCGAGTATCTTCGCAGGATCGTCAAGTACACAAAGGTCGAGGTTCGTGCAAATGTTCCGCTACATACAAGCCCCATGTACTCACGTTTACCGCATTACAGAAGGCCTGTCTCCTCATCACGCTGCACTACATCGACCAAATCTGCGCCCGCTATCCACGCTTCATGATCTCGTCCCTCACAGTCCATCGCTTCATCATCGCCTCCATCGCAGTCTCCTCCAAGGCCCTATGCGACGTCTTCTGCACCAACAGCCACTACGCCAAGGTCGGCGGTACGCGCGTCGAGGAACTGAATCTCCTCGAACGCGAGTTCCTCTCCTTCATCGACTGGAACCTGACGGTAAGCATGCGAAAGGCGTAGCACTATCTTCTGACGTGCGTTTGACAGTGTACGCGCGAGCTCCTCCAGGCGTACTACACAAACCTCGTGCGAACGCACAGCGTTCCAAACGCATATAAGGTCGCCGAGGCCTCGTCGGACAGTGACGTCGAGGTGGACGACGAGGAAGCCAAAGCGCGTTCTCCCTCGCGTTCACCCTCGTCCGACAGCTCGCGCGCGTCTTCGCCAGCCGACATTGACGCCAACGAGCCGACCAGCCCGGCGACGGTGCTCAAAGTCCTGCACCCGTCCGGCTCGGTCACACCAGCCGCCGTCGCACCGACGCTCGAGCAATCCGCCGCGTTCGCAGCACTCAGTAGTAAAGCAGACTCGCCGTGCGCGGTAGACGTTGTACGACGCGAGAAGCGCGCCGTACTCGGTGACAGCGTTGATCCAGCCGCGCTCGACAGCCCGCGCCCGCGCGGTCGCAGACGCATAGACGACTCCTAGTATGTACTGGCACTGCGTAGTACAGTATACGTAGTCGCATTTTCCCCTCTTCTTCCGCGCGTTTAGTTCTAGTACTTTCTCTTCTGTTGACTGCACCCTTGTTCCTCCTCGCCTCACCTCTCTCGCCTCCGGTGTTCCGGTCCCCCAAACTCCCTCTCAGGTGGTGTTGTTCATTATTCCGTCATGCCCTGTAGCATTAGCAACTGCAAGCCGATCGCGTGTGCCTTGCTCTCCGCCGCAACCGCTGTTGCAGAGTGCACCGGCGTAGGAGCGCTCATCATGATCAGCATCACCCACACAAAAGGACAATCCCGCGAACGCGACGAACGTGCGTCTTGTTTTTGACTCGAAGTGGCGCAGGGGCAAAACACCTGCAAAGTTGTGCAGTGTGCACCACATGGTTCCCTGCTCTTCTCCACTCCAAACAAGCGTCTGAATTGAAGCGCTCGCGGTTTCCCAGTCCCATTTAACCGCGCAAATTGAGCTCGGATTCAGAGAAAAAGTTTCTAGGCGCACGACTGCGCGTGTATGCACCGGGCAACGTGTGCACCGTACTCCCTTGCGTGGGTTTCATTCAATAAAATTACAATACTTAGTAGGTGGGAGACTTGAGTTGGTCGGTTCGGTCGCGACGATCAGAGCAGCAGCAGCAGCAGCACATAAAAACGACAACAAGTGGCAAAAAGATCTTACACATCTGGGCGAGAAACCCACGCCTGTCGAAAGCAGAGAAGGGGGAAACGAGGGGGTAAGAGGGTGTTGTGTGGGTGGTGTGAGGCGAAAGAAGAAATGAAAGCCTTCCTACGTACAAGATGGACACAACCGACGCGACTGGTATGCTGGGCGGATGGGGGTGGCATTGCATTCGGACGCGGTAGAAGCACATGGGAGAGGCAGAGGACGAGTGACGGCCGACGAGATTGCTAATGTACGATACTGAAGTCTAAGGCGGATTGGCGGGTACTAGGAGGCAGGCCGGAGGGCGGCGGGAGGGCGACGCGGTGCGTAAAGAGTCCAGTCCGGCACGGACGCCGCCGATGCAAGAGAGGGCGGCGGCTGAAGATGATGTTGTGATGAAGGTGAGAGCGTGCGTGAGTAGGTGCCAAAAACGACAAAACGGCAAGACAAGCGGCGATGGGGATTGCAAGAGACACGCGATTAAATGGTGGTTAATCGTGCGCAAGTGCCAAAAGGGGGAGGAGAGGGCGAATGAAACAAAGGTTCAGCGAACGAGGCCGAGAAGTCCAGAAAGATGGATGAAGGAGAAGTAACAAGAAAAAAATGGCCTCGCTCGCAGAGAAAGGCAAGAATGATGCCCTCTCCTTGGCGACCGAACACAGGATAGGCACATGCACAGCGCCGCGGGGACAAATGCTAGTGGTGAGGAGAAAGATTGCGAGAGCCAGGCACAGCAAAAATCAGGGCGTAATGCGAGGGACGGGGGCTACACTACCGGCAGCGTCGACAAAGCCAGCGAGTGATCATCTGGACTTGAGTGTCGAGAGCAGCTTCGCAAGCGTGTTGATCTGCCCCTTGTTGACCTTCTTCGGTCCTCCATCCGCACCCGCCGTCGTAGGAGATTGAGGCGGGGAGAGGCCCGTCGTACTCGTCGCGGCGTCCGTCTGCGTGTATACGCTGAGCTTCGGCGGCGAGCCGACCCCGCTGGCGTTCCCACTGCCGTTACGACCCTCAGCAATCGTCGACAACCCGCGCGCGCCATCCTGCCGTCTTGCCGCCCGCGGCGGTTTCGGCGCAGGGGGCGAGTCGAAGACGTGCGCACGAGGGTCCATGTGGGCGTATCTCGGTAGCTCATGCAGCTCCCATGGGACGCCGTTCATCTCTATCGTGAAACGGACGAACATCAGTAAACTAGAAGTCGAGCATACAGAAAGTGTAGTACGCACCCTTGACGTTCGACGGTCGTCGGAGCGGCTTGCCCGCCTTGTCGAGCTGGACTTGCGCCGAGGGGCCAGTACGCCAGCTCGAGCCTGACAAGCTCGTCGCGGCCGTGGACACGCTTCGGACGCTCGCGTTGCTGAACCGGGTGTATGCCGAACCGGTGTGGATACTGCTCGCGCTCGAGCTCATCGAGTTGCGCCAGTTGGCCGACTGGAAGCTCGGGCCCAGCGTGCTCGCACCTCCGCGCGAACGCGTGCTCAAGGGAGAAACGTTGCGCCTGCTGCTGTCGGGATCCGAGCCACGCGCCTCAGACCAATCGGGGGACCGCGGACTGAGCAAGCCCGGGTCTACTTCCTCGCGGTCTCTCCGTCGTCCACGGTCCTGGTCCTGCGAACCCGGGGGCGCACTGAGGCCCATGATGAGACTCGAGACATTGCTGACAGTCGCCGACATCTGACGCGGCGGCTCCTCCTCGACAAGAACAACCTCGGGCTCGCGATCAACCACAGATGGAGCAGACGCGGCAGCACTCTGCTGCTTGAGACTGAACACGCCTTTCCATCTGCTCGTTTTCCGTTGCGGGCTGGGAAGCGACGGAACAGGTGGCGGTGGCTGGAGAGCTTGCGAGCGCAAACTCGACTGCAAGGAGTTGACAGATGAGCGCGTGGACAAACGCGAAAGCTCGCGGACGAGATCCTGATTGCGGCTGGCGAGCGTTTCCAAACGGTCGTCCTCTGGCGACGGGAGGCTCGTGTTTGAGGAGAGCGCAGATGTGGTCCTGTTCTTGCGCTGACCGCGCTTCCGCTGGCGTTTCTGCTGCGGGTTGTCGGTGTCGACGGTCATAGCTGGTGCGCGCGGCCGGGCGCCCATCAGCTGCGGGAGGTTCTTGACCCACACGCCGAAGTCTTGTGCGGAGACGCGGCGAGTGTCGTCAGGCTGCTCCAATATGCAGAAGACGGACTCGGACAAATACTCGGCGACGTCGCGCGTCATGCCGTAGAAGCCCTTCATGAAGAACTCCTGGGCATTCTCGCGGAACAGCTCGAACGCCTCGCACGCGCCGATGGATGTATCTGACCAAGGATTGCGGTGGTACACCCTACATCACAAGGATAAGACGGTAGTTAGCTCACGGGGTCACTGTGCGCGAGGAGATAAAGCCGGAAGCGCACATGTTGATAAGGACGATTCCCAGGGACCAGACATCGGCCGGGCGAGGATAGTACGTCGGAGCGAGATTATTCCTGCACTCTGAACGTCATGGGCGGGTGGGTTAGCGAGAAGAAGAGTGGAAACGCGGCGAACACGCACCGTAGCTCATATATGGCGCGCTGCCGCACTCCATATCGGCGGATTCAACGTCAGTCGTCGCAAGACCAAAGTCAGTGAGCTTGACGACGACGCGACGTTCTCTTCTGCCATCTGGACCATCAGTCCAGGCGTCGGTGACGATGAAGTTTTCCGGCTTGATGTCGCGGTGTGCGACACCGTTATTGTGGCAGTGTGCAACCGCTTCGCACATTTGTGCGAACATGGATGCGATGAGTCGGAGGCGGCCGTAAGAGAGGAGCTGTGAAGCTTGAAAGCTCGAGAGCAGGGACGGGGTTGGAGGAGTAACAGAAAGGTCAAAGGGAGCGTGGGTGTCATCAACATGTTGGTCGCGGGCCTGCTCGAGGAAATAGAACAGGTCCTCGCCGGGCACGGACTCGAGTACGAGAAGAAGAAGAGAAGCAGTCTCGAGTGTGCGGTAGAGCGTAACGATGTTCGGGTGGACGGGCAGCGACTGGTGCACCGTAGCCTGATTGCGCAGCCGGGGTCAGACAAGGGTCAGCGCTGTGCGATTCTTATCGCGTGCTCGCTGCGAAGGGCACGCACCTCGACAAGTTGCGCCTGCAGGCTTTCCTGGGTGAGGTTCTCCTTGGATAAGCACTTGATGGCGAACTCGCGGCCGTAGCGTGGGCTGGACGGACGCTGAGCTTCGGCCGGTGCGCCGTCGAGCTCGATATCGCCGGCGGCAAAGACATCTTCGCTAGAGTGCGAGTCCAGGGGACCAAAGTACTCGCGGACGAGGTAGACGACGGCGTAAGAACCAGAGCCGAGCTTGCGGACGACTTCGAAGTGCTGGCCGGGCTCATCGTCTCCGTGGTTGCGGATGTGGTCTGGCGTGGGGAGGTCGACGCGCGTGATGGGCTCTCCGTTGAGGACGAGGCCGTCGCCGATGATGTCGCCAGCTGCGAGAAGATCGTTAACGGAATGCGTGGAGCGCTGGCTGGTGGACGCGGGCTTTGATGCCGTGACCGGGAGCGGGCTGAGCGGGGGCGTGGGCAGACGCTGGGGGGCTACGGCGAGTTGGGGCTGGAGCGGGGGGACTTGCTTGACATTGCGGAGGGGGACGACGAGGTGCGAGTGCGGGTACTGCAGCATCGTTGCGGGACACTGGGTGTCGTCGCTTCCCTCCGGACGGACAGCAGGCTAGACGGGAATGGCGGCGACGGGAGGGGCGTGGGGGACGTGGGGGACGGTGAGGACGGGATGGGATGGGAAAGGAGGAAGAGAAGAAAAGCCGGCCGCGGGAACGGGTTGGGTGCTATGGCTAGTTACCGACCGCGCGCGCGTGGAACGAAGGGGCAAAGAACCGCGTGGGCTGCCAGATGCCTCGGCTTAGTTGACACAACGCCCGCGTGCACATGCTGAACCCACAGCCTCAACATGATCGCCTTGCACTGCCAGATATTTCTGTATACTACTACAAAATTCTTAACTACACCCGTCCGGCTCCTCACATCCCGTACCGTACAGCGATCCGCTCCGAGCGCGACCCGTCCCCGAGCACTTCCCGCACAAGCCGCACGTGCGTTTCCAATGCATGCGCGCTGCTGCCCCGTCCGCACGCACGAAGCGTCCCCTCCAGCGTGGCCACCAGATACTCGCTCTGATAGACCGCACAAGTCAGCACCGATATGAAAAAATCCACTCGAAAGAAGTGCTGGGGATCGGCATCGCGCCTAATAGCACCACACTCACGAGATTCGCGTCCACGAGCTCGCCGCGCTTCTTATCGTCCATGTCGCCGTGCGCTGGCGTCTGCGGCTGCGCCCTCTCGGCCACAAAGTCCGCGAGGATCGCCGAGGCTTCGCCCCCTCCGCGCGCGCGCGCTTCTTCCGCCAGCGCGGCGCACGCCTCCGCGGTGCGCTCCGCCAGCTCGCCCCCGCGTAGCTCGGCACCCAATCTCCGCGTCGCGCGAAGTTTCGCCGCCCGCGGCTCTGTGCGCATGCGCTCGGGCGCAGCGTCGAGGCACACATGCAGATGGTCCACCACGCGCGTTCGCACGCTCCATGGATGCGCGAGTAACACACCCTGCAACGCTTCGTACAGCGCAGCTGTCGGCACCGCTGGTTTCCACGTCAGCCCGATGCACACGCGCAAGAAGGTCGGGCGAATTCGAATACGAGTGCGCACCTTTCGCTGCATTCGACACCACCGTGCACACGATCTCGCCCTCCAAAACGAGCTTTCGCGCGGCTTCGCTCTCGTCTCCATCTTGGTCGTGTTGCTCCACGCCGAGCGCATCCCAGCGCTTGCGGAGACTCTCGACATAGCCGAGCTCCATGCGGACGTATTCACGCCAAAGGTCCACGCTTTCAGGGTTGATTCGCAACCCGCGCTGTAGAAGGGTACGCGCCGTCGCCGGTGACAGGTAGGCGAGCTCGTGGGCCGCCGCGAGCACGTAGAGCGCCGGTACGTTGGGATGCAGTCGCAGCGCTCTGTCGCCGTAACGACCGCGTGCAGGAGGAGGATCGCCCGGTGCATTGCAAGAATACGGACCCGTCGCGCACGTTCGTCCGCAGACGGCAGTGTAGCGTCAGGATGTGTGAGTGTTCGGCGTCGGCGAGCGATTAAGATTGTAGATGGGATCGCGGCAAAGCAGTGCAGAGGATTGCCAGCGCGCGGTAACAGTATCGTCAGGTCGCAGACGAGCGGGTCGGCGAGATGGGAAATGGGACGGGCACAGCGCCTTGATCAGCATACATATCCAGACTGCGCGCTCCTGTGCGTACCGTGCGCATATCTTGCCCGCGAGCGTGCGCGCGCCCTCCCGTTGTGCGAGCTTGATATATTGGACCCAGAGCGCGACGTCGTCCTTGAATTTGGCCACTGCTCGCTCGAATATGTGCAGCTGTCTGCGCACGAGCGCGTAGTCGCTGATGGTCTTTTTGCCGCCCTCGAGCTCTGCGTTTTGCGGTCAGGACGCGCCGAGCGCAAAAGTGGCGTCGACACGCACTGAGCCGCTGGACGCGTTTTCGACGGAGGGCCTCGAGTTGCATCTCGTATCCCGCATACTGCAGATAGTCTGACTTTTTCGCGACGCGTCGCACCAGGGCCGTCTCGAATGCGGTCCGTTTCTTGAGGATCTGCTTTATTTCTTGCTGCACGCGGGTTGGACTGGAGCAGAGGGAGCGCGCGACGGCGTACCTTGGTGAAGACGCCCTTTTCTTCCAAGTCTTTGAGCTCTGGGAGCATCTGCTCCTGCTGGAACTGTACCCTCTCCATTGTGGATGAAGACGAGCGGCAAACGGCCGAGCCCGGCGTCTAGCATTCCGGCTGAACAGTGACGAGTATTGTCCAGAATGTGTATCAGGATGTAATGTGCATTGAACAATATTGCTGTAATGTCTTGAACAATGTCTATTGTGCCACAAGCATTGTTACAGCAGCGAACTCACACGGAAAAGGCCGTTACGGTCCGACACTCTAACTTGACAGGCTCGCACTGGGAAAGATGCCGAAGCCCAAGACGCATGGGCGGCCGCACTCGCGCACTGGGTCGAGCACGTCGGTCGTGAAGCTCTCGGCGCTGACCCCCGCGCACCGCTCAGACAGCGCGCAGCGGATCGTGCACCAGCCACTGCAGCCGCCGACGACGCAACAGCCGCCCAAGAAGGTCAGCCAGTCACCCTATCACTCCCGTCCCACGCCCTGCTATCGATCCCCCATGCTCATGCTCGCCCTGCAGCCAAAGCACAACGGGAAGCCTCACACCCAGATTCTGCTTCAGCAGCCTCCCGCACAAAGGCGGCCTGCAACGCCCCCGAACACCCACGCCCGTCGCGCCATCGAGAGCCCGTCGGGCAACACTGAGGACGAGTGGGAGAGCAGCGAGTCCACCACAGTCACCCCGAACCCAGAGCTTGCGGACGATGGCGACGCCGTCGCTGATGACCGGCCCACTCCCGTGCCAGCAAACCCAGACGTCACCACGCCCCGTTTCGAAGACGAACCAGGTCCGGCGACGCCAAAACAGTCGCAGAAGCCGCCGTTGCTGGACATGAACGCGGCAGCGGCAGCGGCGGCCCAGCAAAGGCTCCAACTGCAACAATCAACAAATCCGTCGTCCGGTAGTCAGTCAGCACGACAACCACCAGCGCAACAAATGCCCGCGCTCCTCGCCTCTCCCGCCATAGTGCCCGCGTCTGCTACTCTTGCCGAGCACCCTATAAAGAAGACGGGTCGTCCGCGTCCTCATTCAGCCATCTTCCCGGCTGGGGCGGGAATGACACCTCTTGTGCCTAGCCGCCGCGACTCACACGACGGTGACGAATCGGCCAAAGCGCGACATCGACATTCCATTTCCGCTCAGCACAGATTCTCCCTGAACATGCAGCCGGGCAGTGGCGCCTCGTCGCCCTCTCGCCCAATGAGCATGCACTCAATTGCAGGCATTCCGAGTCGGCCGCATCCGCTTCTCCGCGGCTTGTCGCATTCCGGAGTCGCGTCGAGTACGGTCGAGCCCCTGTTGACCTCGGATTCTGCCACTGCCACGCTCTCGCCCAACCCTTCAGCCTCGATGTCCGGGAGCCAGCCCGCATCCCCCAACAGTCAGACTAGTCGTACCAACGCGTCTAGCGCGATGAGCATCGGCGGCAGGCTCTTCCGGCGCCCTTCAACGTCTAGTATTAGGTCTGTCGCGACTCTCCCCGCGACCAGCGTCACCGCACTGTCGACGTCGCCCAGCACAAGCAGCACTGGGGTCAAGGCGACCGGGACGTTTGGTCGCGCGCGCACGCCCAGCACGGCCTCCTCATCCGCCGCGCTCTCCTCGCTCGCTCAGGCGCAGGCAGCGACCGGCCGCGTCGCGTCTCCGCCGCCGATATGGAAGACGAGCATCGTTTTCGGCGGTCAGATCCCGCATCATCATCACCCTGAAGGCGGCGGCGCGTTCGCTCTGCTCCAGCCCGAAGTGCGCGCCCAGCACGCCGCCGTCGCGACGTGGCACGCACCCGGACTCACGTCGTTCGAGCGCGTCGTAGCGCAGCGCATCGCGCGCACCAAGCCTCGCGCACAATGATATCCGGATACGAATTTACCAGTTCACGCAGTCTTCATAGATGGGTACATAATGTAAGATTCGTCGCCGTCATCGCATGGGTGTCGGTAATCTCCTCCCCCCTTTTTTCCCTCCACCTATCGTGCTCGCTCCTGCGCTGTGGGATACGGATACACTTGCCCCTCGCTCGTGCGAGTTTCGAACCCCTCAAATGTTTGTACTTGTACCAACACCTCCCGTGTTCCGCTCTCTCTCTCTCTCCCGTTTACTCTCGGCTCTGGACCCTTTTGTGCTTGCAGTCTTTCCCCTCTGTCGTGCATAGCGTGTCGTACTTATTCTATCTGCCAAACCTTTGCAACTCCTGCGCCACGAACTCCTCAATCATCTAGGCACGCAATCATTGCTTACTGGCAGGCTCTGCAATCTGTCGACGCGTAAGATTCGCACGCCTACTGCCTGTGCTACTTTGCCCCTTGGTAGGTTTGATAAATCGATCGGCGAAGAACGTCGCACGCATAGTACAGTATGTACATATTGCAGTACGCGCAATAACACTAGATTACGGTTCTGTTGTTGAAGCGTCATGATTATGACAGAAGTGAAAAAATATGAGAGCGGGCTACTTGGAATATAAGGAATTCGAAGTTGTCGAAAGGCAAAAGATACTAGCATTGCCACGTTTCGATCGTGGGACCTCGGGGTTATGAGCCCCGCGCGCTAACCCCTGCGCCACAATGCTGGTGAACGAGGTCCATCTAGTGCGTATATAGTGGGCACCCATCCTTCCGTTACGATGTACACTTCACCTTCGTGGTAGGCGAAACACAATCCTAACCTGAGCTGCTCTGCTGCTCAGGAAGGCAAATCTCCTGTAGTAGTGTGCCCAGTTCACCGGATTATGCCGCATCGCGCCTCTCGCCTCAATCATGATCATCACCTCCGAGTCCACTGTCCGTCTTGGCCTATACAGTACGCCTTACAACGTATTCGTGAGCACCTGAAAGCACGTGCTTCTCGGGCAGTACTGCCCGAACTGCCGACGTCCTCGCTCGGTCTTCAAAGCGTTTTAGTCGACGTCCTCGCTCTGTATGTCTTTCCGTGCGCCAGCTGCAGCGGCAGAAGATGCAAGTACAACTGTCAACTGGGCTGGCACGTTCAATGGTGATCCTCCTACATTGCTGCCGCTCTCGCTCTGAATGTCTAGCGAATGTGTAATGCGGCCGGCAGCTGATCTATGTATGATGCGTCGAAGCACGAAGACGTGCACTTGTGACCCACCGTGCGGCGCGTGGACACCGACGTATATAGCGTCGCGCCGAGCTTGGTGGTGGCCGGTGGCCCCCCAGTCCCCTCATGTCAATGATCGCCGCCTTCGTATTGTTCGCGACTCTCGCCGCGGCGCAGTCCTGCTCGCCTGCGGCTACGCCAGTCATCGGTGTCACTGTTCCAGTCGCGTCCCCGACGAATGCGGTTCCTCTCTCACAGAACCTCCTCGGGTTTAGCATCGAGTCAGACAGATGGCCGGATTGGATAGGTAGTGTTATTGGCGATTGAACACGAGTTGGAGATGCTGAAGATCTTGTCTCAGGGATCGACTCGCCGAATACCTTTTGGATCAATACCTTGGAGAATCTCAACAAGCTGTAAGACGGCAAACGAACCATCATCCTTCGTTTTTGACGAGCCTCTCAGCGCAGGAAAACCTCCCAAGATCCGCGTAGGGGCGAATTCAGAGGTACAGTGTGCTTGCTGAAACGTCGACACTAGTACTGGCTGACGGATGAGTAGGATAAGACGACTTTTGTGTCCTCCCAGAGCGTTGTATGGGCTGTCCCTCGTGTTCCTGTTCTTCTTGACCAATATCTGATAGCCCGTGATCGCAACATTTCCTGCGTTCTCCTCGACGACGCCGTACCCAGAGGCGACGAACATTACCATCGGGCCATCGTTCTACACGCTCTCAAAGTGGCTTCCAGTTGGTAAACATGTCATTCCAGCGTACTGAAAGTTTACTGACCACTCATAGGTACTCATATGACCTGGGGTATGAACTTCGGTGCGAACAACACTGCGAACGCTGTGGCGGAGGCGAAGAGCATTGTCGCTGCGTTCAAGTCTCCGGAAGTTACCAATAAGGGCATAAAGCTCGATTTCATTGAGCTGGGTGCGTTTATCTTTCTACAACGGTCTCGGCACATCTGCTCAAGTCTCGAAAATAGGGAACGAGCCGGACCTATACAAGAACAATGGCCTTCGCCCATCGACGTGGACGATTCACAATATGGTCTCAGAGTGAGTGCATGTCAGTCAGTCAGCGCTCCGGTCGGATTCTCATATTACGGCAGGTGGATCGCCATCGCTGACGAAGTTACTACCGCGCTGGGGTTGAAGAAGGGCGCATCTCCAAGCTGGATTGCACTTTCTTTCGCCGTATGTATAGCTGCGTCTACCCTGCCATCGGAGCTCACTCGAATTTCCAGGGTAGTGATCATGGCGCAGGAGGGTTCTCACCTCAGCAAGCTTTCGCGGATGGCATTCTCACCTCAACCGCCGGCGCGCTCATCTCTACGTAAGCATTGCACCAAAACTGTCTTCCCTGCTGAGACGCCTTTGTTCCCGTAGGATATCCGAGCACCGCTACAGCGGTAATACCATGGCCGCAATGATCACACGTTGATGACTGACTTGCATCCCTTCAGGTTCGTTTTGCGCCGGATCACAGGGTCTCTTGTCCGATCTCATGGCGAAATCCGCCGTGCGCGGGAACCTTACGGTGTTCAAGCCCGACATCCAGGCAACGCGTTCCCGTGGCTTGGCATACTACCTCGGGTTTGCCACCAACACCTTGAAGCAGGCTATGCTTCTGCTAACGCGGCCACAGCGAGACGAACTCATATGCCTGCCACGGCGCACCGGGTATGTCTCATAAGAAGCATGTAGAAGTTGTTTTTGAACATTGCGGACTGAGGCAGGTGTCAGCAACACAGCCGGTGCAGCGATCTGGCTTATCGACTACACCCTTCAAGCGGCCAGCCTCAACATCGAGGAAGTATACTACCACCACGGCATCGGTTTCAAGTGAGCAAATCGCCCCGAACACTGCTGATGTCATTGAACGGTCCTCAGGTATAACTTTGTAAGGATTTCCGAACAGCGCGCTGAACGCAAGAAGCTGACAGCACCTTCTGCAGATGCAACCTGTCGCTTTAAACAGGAGCATAACCACTGGGGAGCCGGAGAACACCCCCGCCCGCGTTCAGCCGACGTACTATGGCGCGATCTTGATTGCAGAGGCTGTTGGCACCAGCGGGACAACCTCCATCGCTGAGATCTCCATCAACGACTCTCGTATCGCGGGTTATGCGATCTACGAAGGGACGAAGCTCGTTAGGGCCGTGTTTATCAACTCGCAGTCGTGGCCGTCTGGTAGCACAGGCGCGCGCCCAGCGGTCAAGATCGACCTGTTGTGCCTTGGTACTCCTGTGACGACGGCGACCGTGAAGCGGCTGAAGATCACGCATTCGGACGATACGGCGAACTTGACTTGGGGTGGTCAGTCGTTTGAAACGAGCACAGGTCTCGCGTCCGGCGCTGTCGTGACTGAGCACGTCAACCCTGTTGACGGGTTCGTCTTGTCCGCTACGGAAGCCGTGCTGTTGAAGTTCACGTGATGCGTCGATGTTTCTGTTGCTACTGTACAATGGATACATGGTTTCGTGCGCCGTGTGCGAGACGAGACACTGTTAAAATATTCATGTTCGTTGACAAGCCGAAACTCCCGAATGAACGAGTCGGTGAGGCACTGGTAGACACCTAATGCCATACCCACTTGACGTCCTGGACAACCTTGCAGAAAACCTTGTGAGTAGGCCAGTGTTCCTTCTGGCACGCGACACTATGCAACGAGTCAGTGAAGGAAACTCAGGTATGCCCCGTTGACAGAAGCTTCACCTGCAATATCTATTGGTGGGGTCAGAGAAGTGTCATTATATGGATGCAGCGCAACGCACCTTGTAAATTTGCACCTGGCGCATTGCTTAACGCTCTTCCTCTTGCTGAGCGACTCGTCCTTGCACACGGCGCAAGTCGCAGACATAGGGAAGACATCCGAATGGTAGCCCTGAGGCTTCCAGGGGACATGACTAGGTCCTCCGATCGCTGCCATCTGGGCATCTGTATCGGCGAATGCCTCTGCGCAAGGACCCGGATTGGTGGAGCAGAGGTTATGGATCTAGATAGGGGAGTGTCATGAAGGATGCATAACGGATTGTAAAGCAGACATGCATATGTAGTCCTGTTCAAGATATCAGCTCCCCGGATGTCTCGCCGAACGTCGTACTGACATGCGAGGCGGGTTGAGATGCAACCACGAAGCCATCGACCAGAGCGTCTCTCGAGCAAACTTCTCTGCATAGCCGGGCGCTTAGTTCCAACCAAGTTTAAAGATGATTTACGACGTACTGCAAAACTCGCAGCGCCAATTGCGACTGTGTTTCACATCCGAGTGAATTTCGTGCGAGAACTGCTGCATATACTTGGTCCGCGCAGCCACTGATCCCATGTGCTCCGCCGGAATGACAGGCCGTAACTGGAGCTCTGCGCGTCGCTGGTCCATGCCCTTGCCATCTGGGAATCGCTCGTCGTAGTCTTCCGGGTCGCGCGAGCACGATCCGTAGATGATAATCGTCCATTGCACCTCTCCGAACGGCGTCTCGCTGTCTTGGCCCTCGGTTATGTACGCCATAAGTCTGTGTCGTGCGACGGGGTTAGGGTTAAGAACGAGTTCGCGCGAGGAACTCCGCCGCTGCAGCTTGACCTTCACATTTCCCGACGCGTGTTGACCTGCCCTAAAGCGCCATGGCTAAACGCAGCGCGGAATCGCAGCTCACAAAGGACTCGCGCTCGGACGATGAGGACGACGTGAGCCTTGGTGCAGCTTTCCTGGCTGGCTGGCTGACAATGTCGCAGGAAGGTGGCCAGAACGGTTTCAAGCGCGCTGACGAGAAAACGCTCAGCAATCGAGTGTGCGTTTCCCCAACCCGACCCTATTTACTAGCTCACGGTATACTCTAGAATCCGTGGTATGCCAAAACGCGCTGGTGGAACACCTGCAGCCTCGCCAGCTGGAAACGGGACACCAGACGTACGCGACTCCTTGTCCGTTTTCTTCTTGCACAAGCTCAAATTTGATCTCGCAGACGCCAACACCACCTCCGCGGTTTGCTGGCTTTGGCTCGTTAACCTCGGCGTCCCCTGCAACATCGTCATCGCCAGCCGCAGGTGCTTCGCCGTTCTCTTTCACGTCCAAGCCGTTCCCGGAACCTGCGACCTCTGCTTTCCCGTCATCGAAGGAACAGTCCGCGACCTCCAAAGCCTTTGCATCTTTCCTCAGCGCCAATCCGACGCCCCCTGCCTCGCCCACATCGGACGGCAACGACGAGGACCTGTTCAAGTTCTACAAGCAACTGCGTGGTCTCAACGTGTCCCTCACGGACGCGTGCAAGAAGGCGCTTCTTGCAGACCCTTTCGCAGACTTGTCCCCGATATTCAAACAGTACAGCGAACACCGAGCCTCAATCGACAAGTCTCGACCAACGCCGTCGACATCGACGAAACCGGTCAATGGGACTAGCAGCGCTTTCCCTTCTGCTCCTGCGCCCGAGGTGAAACCGCCTGCTGTCCCTCCGTCGTTTTCGTTCTCGCCGTTCGGCAGCACATCCGCTTCGTCGTCTTCGCCTGCGAAGCCGACGAGCTCAGCTCCGCCAGTCTTTCCGTCTTTCACTCCACCTGCTACTGGTGCCACAACGGCACCACCCTTGTCTTTCTCTACAGACAGCCCGTCCAGTCCGCCCAAGCCTTCGGTTTTCGGATCTTCCGCAGCTGACGATAAGACCACCAAGTCGTCGTTTTCTTTCGGAACTCCGTCTGGTGCATCCTTTGGCGCGACTCCAGCAGCGCCGACGTCGGATGATAAAACGACGAAACCGCCTTCCTTCTCGTTCGGAATTCCGGAGGCGGGCAAGTCATCTTTCTCCTTCGGCGACAGCTCCAAATCAGGCGGTGACGCGAAGTCCTCAACTTCGATTTTCTCCACAGGATCGTCCAATTTCGGCACGTCTTCGCTGTTCTCGTCGTCGACGTCTGGTTCCTCCCTTTTCTCCTCGTCGGCAACACCTGCCGCAGCGTCGTCGTCCGAGGGGAGCCCGCCGAAAACTACGCCCACTTTCGGCACCTTTGGTTCGAGCACATCGTTCGGGTCTACGGCGTCGCTTTTTGGTGGCGCGGCGAAGGGCTCGTTGGGTAATTCTGTTGGGTTCTCCTTTGGCGCGAGCACCAAGCCAGCAGAGTCCTCGTCTGCATCGTCTACTCCCGCACCGGCCGCGGACGACGCAGCTGAGCGTGAGGGCACGCCAGGTGGGGTAGACGTGTCGGAAGGTGCTGGCGTTGCGTTGGAGCCCTCGGCGTACGACAAGGAAGGCGCGGGCGAGGAGGAGGAGGAGACGATGTACGAGGAGCGGTGTAAAGCGTACCGTCTGGACAAGAAGGACGGCAAGATGGAATGGGTTGATCTGGGCATCGGTGCGTAACGATATCCCGTGTATAGTGGGCGTCGCGGTATCAACTCACGGCGACTAGGTATGCTGCGATGCAAAAAGCACAAGACGACGGGCACGCGACGCATTCTGATGCGAAACTCTGGCTCTGGACGTATCATTCTGGTGAGCCTCTCACACACCCTTTGCTCCATATGTCAAGGGCTCACAGTCGTCGAATTTCTCTCTAGAACTTTGGCGTGTTCAAATCTTTGAAGCCGACGCAAGAGAAAAGTTTCGTGAGCTTCGTAGCGATGGACGGCTCGAATCCGGCCAGTTACCGAATCAAGGTCAAGAACGCGGCGTTGGCTGTCCAAATGCGCGACGAGATAGTTAAGGAGGTCGAAGCTGTTGCTGCGAAGGACTAAGCCCGCCAGGGCTTTATGATGATGTTCATATGTTCACGCTGTCATGCTCTCGCAATGCATACTGCTCTGTTGATCACTCTCAGAGAGACAACTTGGCTTTCCGAACCTATTGGCCTACTGAACATCGCTCCAGCGATGCGCGGTGACAAGCACCTGCTATGCGACCACTTGTATATGCATTTTTAGTCGTCTTGCGCAATCAAAGGCCGGGATAACGAAAGCTATAGTTACGCTGCGGAGTTGTAGACAGCTTCTTCACACTTGAATTTCTCTACGGTCGCCGTTCAGCATTTGCTCGCTCGGCACACGGTTTCATACCCACACGGTTCAGGACACCTACTCTACCAATGGCAGCCCTTACAGCAGCAGAGCTCCAGGTGCGGTCGCGCGACTGTTCGGCCACGTAGACTTACCCCGGTTCAGCGTCGCCGCCAGGAACTCGAAGGCGCCCCGGACCCGTTCCCAGCCCTCCCAGGTGCTGAGGCTCCCAGCGTGACCCGCTCGGTGTCGAAGCAGCAGCAGCAGCAGGTTCAGACGCCCCCGGCCGGTTTCGACTCGGAGGACTCGCAGGCGTTCCCCGCGCTCGCGCCGTCCAGCACCGCACCGCCCAAGGCTGCCGCGCCCGCGCCCGGCTGGGGTGCTGGCCCGCGTATCTCGGCCCCGGTCTCGCGCACGGTCACGGACAGCTTCGACCTCGACGTCGTCGACCTCAGCACCGCCGGCAAGGACGGCAAGCGCGCCGCCTCGCTCTCCGAGGTTCTGAGGAACGTCAACGCCAAGTTCAAGGTCAAGACCGAGGCGTCCAACCAGCCCTCCGGTTACACGCTCTTCACCATCAAGGGAGACTCGCAAAAGGACATCGACAAGGCCAAGAAGCAGCTCATCTCGCTCCTCAGCCCTCAGGTGACCTCCCACCGAACCCGCAACTCCACTTCTCGCGTTACTCACAAGCGCTGTGTTCAACAGGTTACCCTCACTGTCAACGCACCCGCCTCGACCATTGCCGCCATCATCGGTCCCAAGGGTACGGTTCGCGCTTCGTCCCTAGCACATCCGCTCACACCTTGCGACTCCAGGCGCCTTCCTCAAGCAAATTCGCGACGAGACTGGTGCCAAGGTTGACATCCCTCGCCGTGACACTGCGACTATCGCTGCGGTTCCCAACGGCAAGCCTGCTCCCGTTGACGACGATGAGGAGGAACAGGAGGAGACTATCCCGATCACTATCACGGCCGCCGGTGTCTACGCTCGCGAGGCGAAGAGGCTCATCGACGAGGTTATCGCTGTGCGCACGTCCAAGACCACGCAGCGCGTTCGCGACGTTCCGGCGCACATCCTGCCGTTCATCGCTTCGCGCAAGGCTGACTTCGAGGCGCTCGCTAACGGCGGAGAGGTGTCAATCACGGTCAACGGCAACGACATCCACGTCTCTGGTAACCGCGAGTCCGTCGCTACGGTCGTTGAGGCTATCAAGGCTGGCATTGAGGACCTCAAGGCGAACCTTACTTCTATCAAGATGCCCATGCCCAAGAGACAGCACCGTCTTCTTACGGGCAAGACGGCCGAGGAGATTCTGAACAAGTCCAAATGCTCGGTTCAAGTCCCCAAGGCCGACTCTGACATTGCGGAAATTGCTCTCTGGGCTCGTCCGGCCGATCTCCCTGGTGCTCTTGCGGCTGTTCAGCAGGTTCGTTGACCCTGGTACTCATCCAACGCTGGATACTCACGGCCTACGATAGGCTGCTGCATCGCAGCATATTCAGACATTCAACATCCCCGGCAAGCACGCGCAGGCTCACCAGATCTTTACTTACCTGTCTCGCACTGGCTTCTCCAAGACCGTTATTGCCGCGCACTCTGGCATCAGCTTGCACGCTCCGTCCCAGAAGGAGCTGCAGAAGGACCCGATCAGCATCGACATCATTGGCGACAAGGCCGCCGTGGACGGTGCCGTAAAGCAGCTTGCGGAGATGTGCTCGAAGTTGAACGGCGCAACTCGCGAGATCGAGATCGACTGGCTCATTCACCGCGCTATCACCGGCAAGTACGCGAAGAAGCTCAAGGCATTCCAGGATGTGCAGCGCGTCGCTGTTTTTTGGCCCGCGGAGACCTCGGAGAGCAGCAAGGTTCTTCTTGTGCACGACCCCAACGCGGATTCCAAGGAACGCAACGCCAACTTGGACGAAGTCGAGAAGGAGGTGCTCAAGTTCGCTAAGGACGTCGCCGACGTCAAGACGGAGGTCATCTCTGTCGACGCCAAGTGGCACTCGGCCATCCTGGGCAAGAACGGAACGACCTTGAACGCGTCAGTCTCTTGTCCGTTCTCCATACAGACCGTCGCTGACATGTTCTTCCAGAATCATCGGCGCCGATTCCACGCTCTCTATCAAGCTGGGCAAGGACGCTGGGAAGGTGCTCAAGGCTGGCGAACAGGCTACAGCAGACACGATTGCCGTCCGCGGCGTTGCCTCAGACGTGACTCGTGCTATTAAGGACATCCACCGCATCGTTGAGAGCGCCAAGAACGACGAGATCGACAACGGCTACGTGGGTAAACTCTCCACAGCGAAAATATGCTTGCTCATGATTCACAGTCTGTCGAGTTCCACATTCCTCGTGAGTATGTCGGTCGTATCGTTGGCTCGCAGGGCGCTGCCGTCAACAAGCTCCGCGAGTCCCTCGGCATCGAAGTCGACTTCACGGACGAAGATGATGGCGCCAGCAAGGAGAAGGAGAAGGAGGGCGGCTTGAAGAAGAAGAAGGTTTCCACGTCCAACGCTAAGGCGCGCGTCACTCTCAAGGGCCGCAAGGAGAATGTCGAAGAGGCGAAGCGTCGCATTCTTGCTCAGGTCGAGCGAATGGCGGACGAGACCTCGGAGATCCTGAAGATTCCTCGCCAGTACCACCCCTCGCTCATCGGCCGTGGCGCGAAGTACGTGGTGCGCCTCGAGGAGAAGTACGGTGTCAAGATCACGTTCCCCCGCGAATCCGACGAAAACGGCGAGGGCAAGACGCGCGAGCAGCTCAAGCCCGACGAGGTACTCGTCAAGGGTGGCAAGAAGGGCGTTGCCGATGCGAAGAAGGAGCTCGTGGACGTGGGTCTAGTACATCGGCTTGCTCTTCTCAAGTTGACATACTTGTTCAGGCTGTGGAGTTCGAGAAGGAGGCCAACAACTCGATCAAGTTCACGGTGCCCAGCCGGTCTGTTGCTCGTATCCTCGGCAAGGCTGGCGCGCAGATCAACGAAATCAAGGACAACACCGGCGCCCAAATCGACATTGACAAGGCGGAAGACAGCACAAACGTCACGAACGTTACCGTCCGCGGCACCAAGACCGCCATCCAGGAGGCGAAGACCTTGATTCTGCGCATCGCTAACGAGGTCGACGACGAGGTTACGGAGACTATCAAGATCGAAAGCCGCTTCCACCGTACCATCATCGGTGCTCGCGGTCAGGGACTGAAGGACCTCATTGTCAAGTGCGGAGGACCAGAAGACCCCAGAGCTCAGGCTGGCTTGGCTCATTTGTGCGAAATTCGTTGTTGTACGCTCCTGCTTCTGACATCCTGTGCAGCCCTCGCCAGGGAGAAACCTCCGACGAGGTTTCCTTACGCGGTCCCAAAGCCATCATCACGAAGCTCAAGGCCGAACTCGAGGCCATGGCCGCTGACCTGCGCGACCGTGTCGTCCTTGGTGTTTCCATTCCCGCCGCTCAGCATCGTGCTCTCATCGGACGTGGTGGTGCCACCCTCACCGCTCTTCAGAACAAGCACACCGTGCAGGTGCAGTTCCCTGGCTCTCGCTCCTATTCCACTGTTGGGGAGCCCGAGAACGCTTCTGAGCTGGCCGATGTTGACGCCGCTGACCTTGTCAAAGTCAGCGGCCGCAAGAAGGCCTGCGAGGCTGCCATCAAGGAGATGCAGGTCCGTCCATAGCGCTCAGTAACTCGCACGATGTTGTCTCATGCTTGTTCTAGAGCCACGTCAAGACCGCGGCTCCTGCGCATGATAGGCCCGCGGGTAACGGTCATGCAGCGGGAGCAGCGACCGTTGAAGAAACCGTCGAGGTTCCTGTGAAGTACCACCACGCCATCAGCCAGGGCGGCAACTTCTTCAGAGGCTTGCGCAGCTACGGTGTCAATGTTGACCACTCTGTGACGCCGCCCAGGCCATCTCTCCCTCGTCCTTCGGCGAACGGCGCTGCGGAAGCTCGCATCGACGAAGCTGAAGCCCCGTCCAAAGACGTCAAGTGGGAGATCTCCCCCAACCACGCTGGCGCCGATGACACGATCGCCACCTGGACGCTCAAGGCGCGCGACCAAGCTGGATTGGAGCGTGCCAAAAAGGCTCTCGAGGAGGCCATCAAAACGGCCGAGCAGTCCTCGCACGTTGGCTTCCTCACCGTTTCCGACCGCTCGGTATTCCCGCGCATCGTAGGCTCTAAGGGCGCAAACGTCGCCCGCCTGCGTGCGGAGACCGGCGCCGAGATTACTGTCGGCCGCGACGACAACATCATCACACTCGTCGGTATGTGTGTTCTGTGCTACGGAGCGAGTGATTTGCTTACGACCATTTTGCAGGCTCTGAATCAGCTGTCCTGGCTGCAAAGGACGCTATCACTGAGATTATCAACAACGCTAGCAAGCCCCGCCCTCCTCGTGCATAAATCCCGCACGATACAGGGCTTCCTATCTATCATGCTGCGCGCGCACTTTGTGGAGTCCTGGGGTTTGAGACGGAAGGGGGCAGCAGTATAATATATAGGAATCCTAAGTACATCACGCACTCGCAACATCGCTTTCGTTATACATTCGCTCTCCATGTCATCACTGGCAGAATCCAATGACATGTTCTCTGATATCACCGTAACTGTTTTTGTGCTCGTGAGAGGATGGCTCGACTCTCATGAGATCACCGTCTCCATTTCCAAGCGGCGTGGGCCGTTGGCTCCGTTTCCGGGAGAGGACCTCTTCGCAAAGCCGCTGATACGCTGGCCGTCGGCACACCGCTACCGTTTCATCATCGTCTCATATGGTTACAACCACCTACAAATCTTCACGAAATCTTGCCTTAGAGTCAATAGAAAGCCTGGAAGCATACCAAATCGGGGGCGCCGTTTTACCGGCCAGCGGGCGGGCGCGTTGTACAACGAAACACGACAGCACTGACAGCACTTCATGCGAATGCTGGTCTAATCTCACAACTGTGACGTCTGCGGAAGACCACACATTCTTCACTGGTGTCCACCCTCGTTCAAGCCTTCTCCGTCAAACAAGATGGAATCCGAGTTCCTACTTCTTGCCTGCAGTGGAAGTCACTCTGTAACCATGTGCAGCTTCCGGAGCCTCAGACTGTGCTATATTTGTTCTAAAATTTGGCGCTGTTGAGAGCCTAGTACGATAGTATCGGGTCATGCCGTCGTGTGGATACGGCCGCGAATTTAAATCACTAAATGCTTTCATTCCGCCCGATCGAGAATTATGCATATATACTCTCTCCCTCTCTCCCTCTCTCTCTACATTTACACTCATGGCCGGCATCGGTATGTTGCTTGGGCAAGGCCCGTCGCCACCGTCTTGGTCCCATGCAGCCTTCACCTTCCTTCGCCACCCCTCCTGGTTCCTCCTGTCGCTGTGCTGGGGGATAGTTCATCTCTTCTGCTACGAGTTCCACACGAAGATGATATCGAACGTCAAGAATAGCGTCGCCACGGTCGAGGAATACCGATCCGACGATCCAGAGCTTGATGCAGCTCTGCAACCTATACGCGCGAGAATTGCACGGTGCGCGCGTTGACAGCATTCCCAAACGCAACGGTTAATAGTGGTATAGGGCTGACGAGCTGCTCGCCTACGGTCCCGGGGTCGTCAATTCGCAGTTCCTTGGTATCCGGACGAGATTCCTGCTCTCGCTATACGTCATCGATGCCTGGGTCTCCGTTCGCGTACGTCTCCTCTTGCCCCTCTCGAGGAAGCTGACCCACGAGTAGCCCGAGGTTAGAAAGATCGTTCTGTAGTAGGGTAGCGTCGTCTCCTTCTCGCGTTGTTGTCCCATGTCCTCGTGAATGTTGTGCGACAGAATGTATAGTCCACGTTTCCTGCTGACTGTGACCTCGAATTCGAAGCCCCTAGTTTCAACGATTCGATGTGACGCCTGTCTTGAGCTTCTGTCTCCCACCGCCTCATAAATATGTGGACTTCCATACCTATGCATCTCAGCCTTCAATCCGTCTCCACTTACCGCCGCCACCTGGCGGGCTCATGCATCCTCATAACGCCATTTACAACGTCGTTCTCCCCAACTGCTACCACCGGCTCCTGCAGAATCGGGGAAATCAAGTCGATTACGATTCTCGTTTCGGCGCCCCTCGAGAATCGATTGCAACACAGGAACCGCAGAATCGGCCAACTCTCATCGCACGCTTTTGGCCGTGGACGAGCGCCACAGACTGTGCAGCACTAGTATGACGACTTGCCGTCAAACGCTAACGCGCCGACTGCGCTGTCGAGAAGATAAGGGTTTACATTACCGAGATACAACTTTACACCGGGAGACTCCAAAGCACGTGGCTAGCACTCCAACAGGTTTATCCATCATCAGAGTCCAACGACATCCTATCCGACGCGTCGTCTTCATCGTTCCTCGAGGTAGAGACACCCGCTGCAGCGTCGTCTTGAAGAAGAGGAGCGCCGTCAAGATCTTCGTTCTCTAATGGGGCGCCGTCGACGTCTTCATCAGGAGCGAGAGGTGCGCCGTCAAGGTCGTCGTCCAGTGGTGCGCCATCAACATCTTCGTCAGCCGCAAGAGGTTCGCCATCGATGTCTCCAACGAGTGGCTCTCCATCGACGTCGTCCATTGGCTCTCCGTCAATGTCGTCAAGGGGTTCGCCGTCGACGTCGTCTGCCGCTGGAATAGGCTCCTCCGCAGGCTTGAATCCGCCTGCCTTGAAGCGCGATACAGTTGGAGCGGTAGGCGCCTCCTCGATGACCTCAGACTGCAACTGCACCTCCTGTGGAAGCTCGCGCCCGTCGAGACGCGCACGCAGCTCGGAGGTGAAGTCCGGCGGGAAGACGATCCAGTCCTCCCACACCTCAACGACGCTCGTGATCTGTTGCTTGAACGTCTCCGCAGTAATGCGCCCAGGGAACGAGTGGTAAATTGTTGAGAGGTGGTCGAAGATGAGTCCGAGGCGTGCTTGGAACTCTTGCCGATACTTCCACGCGAAAGGCACGGCTGCAGCGCTGTTGTGCAGGATGTCGCAGATGAGGAAGAGGCGTGCAACTTTGCGCGGAACGGCTGTCGTATCCACCAGAAGCGAGCTGGTGATGAGGTCCGTAATCTAGCGAGAGCACCAACAGTTCGTTAGCTTCATGTCTTTGTATAATGGACGTGCGCCTCGCACCTCTGCTGCAGCCTCCGCGTGCTCCAGACTGAACACCATACAGCGCGCAATTTCACCGCGCTTGCCGGTGAGAGCACGGAGCATGATCTCGAAGCGTTTCCGGGCCAGTGCACCCAAATGACCGCGTGCACCATGTTCTCTCTCCGATTCTTCAGCAGAGCCGGAGGAGTAAACCGAGACATCGCCCTGCCCCGCATCAGCCCATGACGATTGCCGTTCCTATGGCCCGACTCACATCGTCGTCAAACGCGTCATGCGCAACTTGGTCCGACTCGAGCAACCGGCGGAACATACGATACAGCGGGCTCTGTGTGCATATCAGTGGGCATTGAATGCAGTCAGAGTCAAAGCAGCGCACATTCTCGTCCCATAAGAACGCGAACTGGGGTTTGCCGTTCTCGCGCTCGCGCAACGCCTCCTCGAACTGCTTGCCGTGATCCTTGATCATCCCGACAACCATGCGCATGAGACTCTCCGTCTCTGCGTCTGCCTCGCCAGAAGGGCGCGGGCTTCCTGAGCGGTCGCGTCGTGAATGTCGGGAATGGTGTAGGGGCGACCGAGAGCGCGAGCGCGAGTGGCGATGGCGGCGCGGGGACCTGCTACCCGAGCGACGACGCGGAGCAGGGGAGCGACTTCGCGAATAGCGCGAATCGTGTCGATGGGAACGGCTACGCGACGGAGAATGCGAGCGGGAGCGGGAGCGTGAACGTGAACGTGAACGGCGGCGATCTCTATCTCTATCCCGCTGTCTGTCTCTTTCCCTGTCCCGGCTGTCTCTGTCTCTCTCCCTGTCGCGTTCACGACTGCGGCTTCGGTCGCGTGACGCGCCCGCTGTACCTCTTACATCTGTACGGAATGTGTTGGCTAGATACGTCCATATAATGATGAACGTACCATAGGCAGCCTTCTGCGCAACGGCCACAGCTTTGCTCCAGCCGACACGAAGGATGCTGCCGCCCCAATCGAATCCGTCAAGCGCGTTCAGAGCCTTCTCGGCGTCGCGCCTCTTCATGAAGCTGACAAAGCCACTGAGCCCGGCGCTCTTGCTACGACGAGCCTGGTTGATGTCAGTGCCAGGGCCGGACACGCCAGGATCCATGCGCGGCCACATGATCTTGACAGAACCGACGGGCCCGTGTTGCGAGAAGAAGTTGCCAAAGCTCGCCTCGGTTATGTGCATTGGGAGGTTTGCGACGAAGAGGTTGGAGGTCTGGGAGGGAAATCAGCAGATGCAGGACTGAACGCGTCGAAACGGACCTCACTGTCGCCTCGGTCTCTGCTGCCGCTCTGTGTTTCCATTGCGGCGAGACTGCTCACAGACTTTCCCTGCGCTGAAGTGAAAATGAGCATTTAGCATTTCTATGTTCCAATATGCGACACTCGCCCTCTGAATTGCGTTTGAGACGCGCTTCGCGTTCGGCTTGGTCGCTGAAGACGCGTCAGGGCAGCCGTAATAAAGACACGATGTCACGCACCGCTTGATCTGCTCCAGGTAGGTATCCATCGCACGTTTACCCTTTGGCTTGGGCGCGACCGGGGGAGGTGTGCCTCGCTGCGAGCTGTTAGTATCCTGAATGTTGTAAGCCGGGTGTAACGCACTCCGTCGTCGAACATGGATTGCGCGGCCATCGTACGCGAGCTGCTTGGGGCGGCTTTGGGGGCCTCTCCAGCTCTGACGAAGGCCGCAGTCCTCCTGGAGCTCGTAGAGTCGCTGTCGAAGGCGTGCACGAATTCCTGGTAAACTCTAGCAGCCTCGATTTCTTCCTGGAGTTTCTTCGCGTCCTCCATAGCCTTCTCCTTGTCGCGTTTGGACTTTTTGTTTATGCCATGGGAGAACTGGGCGAGCTTGAGCTCCTCGATGTCTTTCTTGACCTGAAGTCGGTGAGCGACGGGTGCACGCGCTGAGCGAGACGATGCGCGAAAGGTCGCACAGGGAGACTGGGGGCGTCGTCGTCGTCGCCGTCGTCGGTGAAGAAGGCTGCGAGCTTTGCCTTGGCCGAGCTGCTCGCCATGGATGTAGTTAGCGGACAAGATGTGGCTCCAAGTCCGACACTTGCCTCCAGCATGAGCGCCCGGCTCGCCCAGCAGCGCCAAGTCTCGTTCAACGCGTCCTGGGCCGACGAGGACGACACCTGGGACTCTGCCTCCGACAACGAGGACCCGCGCCCGTCGTTCGCCTCGCCGTCCCAGTCGCGTCCCATCCCCGTAAAGCGCTCGTCCGGAACACGCCCGCCCAACGCTCCCCGCGATTCTACTAATCTCTCCTTCTCCTTCACCTACGTGAGCCCGCCGTCGCCATCGTCCTATCCACCGCGCCCAGAGGTCTCCACGCCGGTCGGCGGCAGCACCGTCGGCGTCGAGAAGCACGACTCGAGCTCGCCCGTCAACCGCAAGGGCGGCTGGACAATAGTCCGCAAGCAAAGCGACGAGCGGCCAAGCACATCCCGCAGTCGCGACTCGCCAGCACCAGGCAACGCGAGCGCCGACGTCGACGTCGAGGGCGACATGATCATTCCCGGCGAGGAGCTCGAAGACGGCCAGCCCTTTGCTTCGCGCAGCCGGCCCCTCATCAAGCTCAAGCCAGAAGAAATCGTGAACGGTGCGTCTTCGCCATCGTGAATACTGCAAACATCGCTCAAGCGTCTGTCCAGATCCGTTCCGCAACATCGGCGGTGGCCTCGCGCACCTCAATGGTGATACGCGCACGGTCTCGAGAAAGGCTTCTGCATCCAGCACCACTTCGCTTTCGCGAGATCGCTCCATTCGCTCAAGCAGAAAGCATAAGATCGTAGATTGTCTACTCGCGCAAGACGTCAATCTCGGTGCGTTCGGTACACGTCGCCGGACGTGGCAGCTGACGCCCGCGCAGCCGATCTGCGACGCATAGCATGGTCCGGCATACCAGACGAAGTGCGGCCCGTTGCCTGGCAGCTCTTACTTGTGCGTGTGTTTCTCCATCGCTGAGGGGGGATCATGACTCAAGCGTACACGTCGTCTGTCGTGTAGGGTTATCTCCCTCTTGCCTCCGCCGCACGCGCTGCAGCCCTCGTGCGAAAACGAGAAGAATACGCGTCGCTGGTTCGGCTTACCTTCGCGCGCGGACGCGAAGGACTCGATCAACAAATCTGGCACCAGATTGAGATCGATGTGCCGCGCACGCGTCCAGGTGTAAGATTATGGATGGAATCCGCAACACAACGCGTACGTCCTATTCCATACTCACGCTCCAGGCTCCTCAACTCCTCGCAGAGCCTCGAACGAATATTGTATGTGTGGGCTATACGGCATCCCGCCAGTGGCTACGTGCAGGGCATCAACGACCTCGCGACACCCTTTTTCCAAGTCTTCCTCTCCGCGTACATAGATTCCGACCCGGAGCAGCTGGACCCCGCACTCCTCCCGGAGCCCGTGCTTGCAGCCGTAGAAGCGGACACCTTCTGGTGTCTCTCGCGCCTGCTCGACGGCATCCAGGACAACTATATCTCGCACCAACCGGGTATCCATCGCAGCGTAAAGCGCATGGGCGAGCTCGTCGCGCGCATCGACGCCCCTCTCGTCGAGCACCTGCGCAACCAGGGCGTCGAGTTTATGCAGTTCGCGTTCAGGTGGATGAACTGTCTCCTCATGCGCGAGATCAGTGTGCGCAATACGATAAGAATGTGGGATACCTACCTAGTGAGTACTTTTACCGTCCCTTCAGCTCTGCAACACTTTCTGACCGCGTCCTGTAGTCTGAAGGGCCAGACGCGTTCTCGCAGTTCCACTTATATGTATGCTGCGCGTTCCTCGTCAAATGGAGCGACAAGTTGCGCAAGATGGACTTCCAGGTACGCGTCGCTCCCTCTCGTCTCGTCACTCCCGCGTTGACTCTTTGTCAGGGGATCATCATGTTCCTGCAGTCGCTACCGACGCAGGACTGGACAGACCACGACATCCAGCTACTGCTCAGCGAAGCT
Organism: Exidia glandulosa HHB12029; assembly: GCA_001632375.1. Classification (NCBI taxonomy): domain Eukaryota; kingdom Fungi; phylum Basidiomycota; class Agaricomycetes; order Auriculariales; family Exidiaceae; genus Exidia; species Exidia glandulosa. The sequence continues at coordinate 38,808 of KV426173.1, read as the reverse complement.
TTCGTGCTCAGCAATACGTGGCAGAATGCGCAGAGTCACTTCACGTGAGGGCCGGGCGAGTGGAAGATTAAAAATGAATACGCGCACCTCTTGCCGGTTCGTGAGAGTGCAGGGTGTATGGTAGCGCCACCCTTGGTGCGCCAGGCAGGGCGTTGAGTAATCACGCACCTCATGTACTGTAACCTTGTCACCATCTGGGAATATTAGAATGGTGGGTCGATCCTCTCCCTTGTTCGTGATAGTGCTGTTAAGTGAGAACTAGGGTTGTGTGCCGTAGACGTATCTCAAAACAAGTGAATTCTGAAAGCGATATAACAATGTGAAGGGAGCATGTCAAGTGGAAAGCAACGATACGACAGCGATGAGACAATAGCAGTGCAAGAAGGTCCTATCTTAAGGTGCGCCCATTATATAAACCCAAAATGACTCTCGCAGTTATACATAATGACCGCGACAGTCCAGTCCGTCCGCAATGCGAGTTCGAAGTCTATGAGGCGGATGTTGTGCGTCCGCCCGGTGAACGGGGAAGGAAGACTTGGTAACCCAGGGGGCGCCTCCGGTGCCATACAGACGTTGGAACCTTTGATGTCCATAGACATGTCTACACCCATATGCGCAAGCTCGGTGTACGCAGCACTGAGTTCAAGGTCGCTCCTGCAGACTACGACGTGAGTACAGATCATAGCGCCGTATTGCAAGACGCACTCATCATCATCATCCATGGGCTGCCTCTTAAACCGGTCGCCCACGCGTTCCAAGACGAGGATGAAGAGCCGGTCGCGAGCTGCAGCGAGCTCGGTCATGAACGGCGAAGGTCCAATGTTCTTCTCGCGCAGATCCGAGGGATGGTAACTCATGAACTCGGCGGGTCCTTCGTTCGCGTCAGTCCTAGAATTCGATGTCGGGTACGCGCTCCAAGCAGGGACTTCCCACTCGGGGGTCAGTCGAAGTTCGAACCAGCCATAACAACGCGGTACGACTACGCCCTGAAGACACTCGAGATGGTCGTAGAACCAGGCTTCCCGTGCACCCGACTGGCATCGTTCTTGACGGACTACCTTGACCACGAGCGGGGGGAAGGCGTGCTCTGAGTTCGCGACTGCATCTGGGAGTTGCTCGGCCTCGAAGACGATACCCGATCGACCGTCTCCTATAAACTTTCCAAGCTGCAAGTTCAAGTGCATGTCTCCTGGAGGAGGGAGAGTCGACGGCGGACGAGGAGCCGCGCCGTCTGGACGGAACTTGCCCGGTCGCGGATTCTGGTTGCGAGCAAGTGCTTTCACGGGGTAGACCTGCACCATGTCAGGCAAGAGCTCGCATCGATGGAAGGTCGCAGAAAGCGGATTGCCATCGATGTGTCGAACGAGTCCCTCCAATGTGACTGTCGCCACCGCGTTCTGAGGCTGAGCCTGGAATTAGACCCCTATCATGGTTGGACACGAGCACGCACGACTTCCATGGTTCGAGCAGTGATTGACGTGGTTGGCACGGTACTGGACAAGGTCAAGGGTCAGACCGTTCAAGAGCGGAGTCTCAGAATCATTGCCAGTCTGACTGCTGTTCGGACGAGCACGTAGTCGTGTGCTTTTTCGGCTCTATAACATATCGCTGTCAAAAGTTGAAATACCCTTTGCAACGTTCCATGAGGGTTTCGACGCTGAAGAACGTCTTCATCGCCAGCTCGAAGTCTATAACCCGGAGCTTGTGTGTCAGGCCTGTGAATGGGGATGGCAGACTGGGTAGCCCAGGGGGTGATTCGGGCGCCATCAGAATGTTATTATACTTGACGTCCCGACTCATGTCTACGCTCAAAAGCGCAATCTCCTTGTAAGCCGCGTATATGTCCTCACTGGGGAACGAAAGACGTTAGTCAATGCCAGGACAGTGCGGATGGTACAGACCGCATGCGGGACGGAATCTCCATCGTGTCGCCCACGCGTTCCAGCACAAGGATAAACACTCGGTCGCGGGCTTCCGCAAGCTCTGTCGCGAACGGTGTCGGCGTAATGTTGTGTCGGCGCAGCTTCGCAGACGAGTAGCCCATAAGTTCAGAAGGCCCTTCTTCGGCGTCCGTTCCACGGTTAGACGTAGGGTGTGTACGCCATGCAGCAACATCCCACTCGCATGGGAGCTTCATTTCGAACCACCCGTAGCACCGAGGGAGGACAACACCTTGGAGACATTCAAGGTGGTCATAAAACCATGCCTCCCGCGCAAGAGACAAAAAACGTTCTCGACGGGCAACTTTGACGACCAGTGGAGGAAATGAAGCGCCGTTCTCGCCATCCACGGTCCCAGCAGTCGTCATTTGCTCCGCTGCGAAGACGATGCCTGAGCGCCCATGCCCTATGAAGCGCCCGAGGTTCAGAGCCAGGTGCACGTTTCCTGGTGGCGGCAGGTTCGAGGGCGGGCGAGGTGCCGGAGCGCGATCTGGGCGGAACATGCGAGAGGGAGGCGTGAAGTGCGTGTCCGAGTCGAGTATCGCTTGCACAGGAAAGAGCTGAACCATATCAGGCACAACGTCACAGCGATGGAGTGACGCCGAAACCGGACTGCCATCGCTACGCTGGACAAGTCCGTCCAACGAGACGGACGCCACCGCGTTCTGAGGCTGCCAGTGGGACAGGCGTTAGGTCGCTACTAATGAACACGGCGGGCACGTACAATTTCCATGGTTCTGGACGATTCGGACACTGCGCACGCAAGACCGGAACGCGGAGTGTCAAGCGTCTAAGTCCAACATTCCGCCAGGTTGCACGAGCAACGCCGCGTCTCAAAGACTTAGAGAGTTGCACTATCTCCAGCCAATGCGTCGACCTTACTATTGCGCATCATGAACGTATACCAATGCACATAAATTCTGAAGGTGATATAGCAATAAAGCGAGAGCGAAAGCAAGGATACGATAGCGACAGCGCAAAGAGATCATATCCTGGAGTATACCCATCAGAAAAACGAGAAATAACTCTCACAGTTATCCACGATGACCTCGACAGACCAATCCGTCCATAAAGCGAGTTCTAAGTCAAGGAGGCGGATATTGTGTGTGCGTCCGGTGAGGGGTGAAGGAAGACTTGGTAACCCAGGGGGCGACACCGGCGCCTTGCAAACGTTGTTACCCTTGATGTCGAGAGACAAGTCGACGCTCATGTGTGCAAGCTCGGTGTACGCAGCACTGAGTTCGCTCCTGCAAGCTACGACGTGAGTACAGACCAGAGCGCCGTATTTCGAGACGCACTTATATGTGGGGTGCCTCTGGAACCAGTCGCCCACGCGTTCCATGACGAGGATGAAGAGTCTGTCACGAGCCGCAGCGAGCTCGGTCATTAACGGTGAAGGTCCAACGTTCTTCTCGCGCAGTTCGGAAATATGGTAATTCATGAACTCGGCGGGTCCTTCTTTCGCGTCAGTCCCGCGATTCGATGATGGGTATGTACTCCAAGCAGGAACTTCCCACTCGGGGGTCAGTCGAAGTCCGAACCAGCCATAACAACGCGGTATGACAACGCCCTGGAGACACTCGAGATGGTCGTAGAACCAGGCTTCTCGTGCACCCGACTGGCATCGTTCTTGACGGACTACTTTGACCACGAGCGGGGGGAAGGCATGCTCCGCGACTGTAGTTGGGAGTTGCTCGGCCTCGAAGACGATACCCGATCGCCCGTCGCCTATGAACTTTCCAAGTTTCAGGCTCAAGCGCACGTCTCCTGAGGGTGGGAGTGTCGAACGAGAACGAGGAACCACGCCGTCTGGGCGATACGCGCCTGCCAGCGGAATGTAGCCACCTTCGTGGATAGCTTTTACGGGGTAGACTTGCACCATGTCTGGCAAGAGCTCGTGTCGGTGGAAGATTGCGGAAATCGGACTACCGTCTTTGTGCTGGACGAGGCCTTCCAATATGACTGCAGCGACCGCGTTCAGGGGCTACATTCGGCGTTAGGTTCCTGCCATGAGCATCCTTCCGCACGCACAGTTTCCATAGTTCGGTTCAGAAGTGATGGTGTCGCGGCTCAATCGTGTCTGGGGAGAGGTCAAGCGCGAATGCGGAGTCTGAACCTGAAAATATGGACTTTCGACGAGTAAGGCATATGTAAGTATCGGGGTCTTCTTCGATGATGATAGACAACGTGAACAGTGAGAAAAAGCAACAATCCGCCGCCGACGTCCAATTCCAAAGACTATATCACAAATCGTACACGAGCATCTTGATATAACTCTTGCAACTCCTCATAATGGCCCCGTCCGTGAAGCTCGTCTTCAATGCCAGCTCCAAGTCTATGATCCGAATGTTGTGCGTCCGTCCCGTGAGAGGAGAAGCGAGACGAGGAAATCCTGGAGGCGACTGCGGCGCCATCCGGATGTTGTTAGCCCTGATGTCCCTACACAAATTGACGCTCAGCTGCGCGAACTCGTCGTATGCATGCAACATGTCCTGCCTACACATGAGGTGAGCGGATGTCCATCAAGGTTTACGGAACGGAGAACGTACTTCTCTGTGAGGTAACACTTGAGCTCGCCCCCGACACGCTCCAAAACGAGGATGAAAAGGCGATTCCGAGCGGCTGCGAGCTCAGACATAAAGGGGATGGGTGCTATGTTGGCCTCTCGCAGGTCATCAGGGTGATACTGCATAAATTCGGCAGGGCCTTCCTCGGCATCGGTACGGTTGCCGCCAGTCGGATGTTCGCGCCAGGCAGGGACATCGGCCGCTCAGTCGAGAGGCGACTCGAGCTCGAACCAGCCGTAACAACGCGGAAGAACAACGCCTTGTAGACATTCCAGATGGTCGTAGAACCATGCTTCTCGCGCCAATGACATACAGCGACCAGGACGGACCACTTTGACCACGAGCGGCGGGAAGACGAATTTGGAGGCGTCGCCATCGGGTGCGACTTGTTCAGCTTCGAAGACAATACCAGAGCGTCCGTCTCCTATGAAGTCCCAGAGCTTCAGTGACAGATGTAGGTCGCCTGCCGGGGGCAGGATTGACGGTGGCGGGTCGATGGGTTCGAAGTTCGGGCGATACATGGGCAGAGGATACTCCGTCACAGTAATTAAAGACGTTATAGGCGCAATGTGGACCATGTCAGGTATGAGTTCCTGGCGGCGGAAGGACGCAGACACAGGGTTGCCGTCACGGTCGAGGATGAGACCATCGAGCGAAATGGTGGCCAAAATATTCTGAGGCTAGCTGACCGATTAAGGCGGCACTGATACAAATAGTATAAGCACTCACAGCCTGCATGGTCATCGACGTAAGCGCAGGTCGTTCGGTGGAAACGGCTCGTACATTTTTCGTACTCATAATATCCGAGAGTCAAGCGGCGTCGTGTAGTATGTATAGTGTTATGCGCAGGTCCTCTGTTCCTACTCCATAGGACGAGGATCTCTGGAGATTAGAGCCGTTACAAGTTGACGCAGAATCCACAAGGGATTAGTACGCGAGTGTGCGGGTACTGAGAAGGCGGCGGCAAGAGACAGGATTCGGAAGAACGCCGGTCCGCGACTTCGAACGCGTTCTCGGACTCCTTCCCAAATCCATACTAAGTACTAATATATCCCCCTATCCAGGGAGCCATTTGCGTTCAACAGGCTCGGCTCGCGGACAACCCTTGCGAGCCAGTCCAATAACCCGGTGAGCGCATAACATGATTGTCAAAGTCACCTACTTCGGTAGATTCGGAGGTCTTCTCATCTACCAAATAACAGAAAGGGTTAAAAGCTGTGGATGACCCTGCTGAAGTAGCCCTTGCAACTCGACATGATGATGTCGTCTGTAAAGATCGTCTTCAACGCAAGCTCCAAGTCGACGATCCCAATATTGCTGCCGGCCCCTCCTCGGCGTCAGTCTCGATGTCGTCGGACGGATATGTCGTCCATGCTGGGACAACGCATCCGTGCGGAAGCTTGAGCTCAAACCAGCCGTAGCAGCGCGGAATGACAACGCCTTGTAGACATTCGAGGTGGTCGTAAAACCAGGCCTCGCGTGCCATGGACATGCACCGTGTTGAACGAGCCACCTTGACCACGAGCGGTGGAAAAGAGTAGCGCGATGCGTCATTCTGAGACAGGCTGGCCACCGCGAGCTGCTCAACGTCAAAGACAATGCCTGAGCGGCCGTCGCCAAGGAAAGAACCAAGCTTTAGGGTTAGTTGCACATCGCCAGGTGGCGGTAACGTCGATGGATGGCGAGGAGTTCCGTTGTCGGGGCGCACCATCCAGTGCCTTGAGGGACGGAGTAAAGCCCTCACTGGCGAGAGTTCAACTATGTTTGGGACAAAGTCGCAGCGTTGGAGACACGCGGTGACTGGGCTGCCGTCGCTGCGCTGAACGAGTCCTTCAAGTGCGATCGAAACGACAGTATTCTGGTACTGGTAACGCAATTTGAGCAATAAGCGCAACTATTCGAGGGAGAGCAGGCCGCACAGGCTCCATCTGAGCGACAGCGTCTCGGTCTTCGAACTGTTCGTTGCGAGATTGAGCCACGACCGTCTTCAGGGGCAGAAGAGTCGTCAGACGGAGATCCCAACGTGTTCAGAACTGAGTCCTTTGTCAAACTGGAACTCCGAGTCAACGCGGAGGAGGGGCACCAGACGTGGATGGAAGTCGGGACGAGAGCCGAGGCCGGAGTGAGCTCGTGTTTGTTGAGCGTTCTGCACGATGCTCCGTACGAGCATCCTCCGCGTCGCCCGACGACCAGCCCTCGTCGCCACTCCCCGCATAACCCTCCACGCACGCGCAATGTCCCACCACGGTCTCGCAGAGAGCGCAGCGCGCCCAGAGCCAGACAAGGTCCTCGTCGACATCGCCGACTATGTCCACAACTTCAAGGTCGACTCGCCGCTCGCAGTGGAGACCGCCCGTCTCTGCCTCATCGACACCATTGGCTGCGGTCTCGAGGGTCTGCGCTTCAAGGAGTGCGCGCGACTCCTGGGTCCCGTCGTCGAGGGCACCGTCGTCCCCAACGGTATGCTGCCTCCCAGCGCGCTATTCGAAGCTCACGGAGTCGCGCAGGCACCAAGGTTCCGGGTACCAACTACCAGCTCGACCCCGTGCGCGGCGCCTTCAACATCGGCACCATGATCCGCTGGCTCGACTTCAACGACTGCTGGCTCGCCGCCGAATGTGCGTGACCGCGTAGCGCGTTTCTCTCCGCTCATATGCATTATTAGGGGGTCACCCGTCTGACAACTTGGGCGCTATCCTCGCCGTCGCCGACCATCTCGCCCGTCAAGGACAGAAGGTCACGGTCCGCGATGTTCTCGACGGTATGGTCAAGGCGCACGAAATCCAGGGATGCCTCGCGCTCCTCAACTCGTTCAACCGTGTCGGTCTCGACCACGTCGTGCTCGTCAAAGTCGCCTCCACGGCCGTTGTGTCCAAGATGCTGTATGCATACTCCATGTTCTTCACTGTCATTATCTAACCGCCTATGCAGCGGTCTCTCGCGCGAGCAGACCATCGACGCCGTCTCGCAAGCTTGGGTCGACGGCCAGTCCCTTCGCACTTACCGTCACGCGCCCAACACGGGCTCTCGCAAGTCTTGGGCTGCAGGTGACGCCTGCTCTCGCGCGGTCAACCTCGCATATACCGTCAAGCGCGGCGAGATGGGTCTTCCGTCTGTGCTCACCGCCAAGACGTGGGGCTTCTACGACGTGCTCTTCAAAGGCAAGCCGTTCGAGTTCCAGCGCCCATACGGCTCGTACATCATGGAGAACGTCCTCTTCAAGATCTCGTACCCGGCAGAGTTCCACGCGCAGACTGCCGTCGAGGCGGCGCATGTCCTGCACGCGAAGCTCAAGGAGATAGGCAAGTCTTCTGACGACATCAAGAGCGTCCAGATCCGCACGCAGGAGGCTGCTATGCGGTAAGCTGTTCGTTCCTTCAACCATTTCAGACGTTGAACGAATCACCAGCATCATCAACAAGAAGGGCCCGTTGCACAACTTCGCTGACCGTGACCACGATATCAACTACATGGTAGCCTTCCCGCTCATCCACGGCCGTCTCACTACCGAGGATTAGTACGCATACATACTCCCACTCCCGCCTGCTTGTAACTAAGCGTCGACAGCTCCGATGCAGCGGCCGCGGACCCGCGCATTGACGCCCTGCGCAACAAGATCACCTGCGTGGAGGATACGACTTTCAGCGCCGACTACCACGAGCCGGAGAAGCGCTTCATCTCGAACGCGATCACCATCACGCTCAACGACGGCACCGTCCTCGACGAAGTGCATATCGACTACCCCGTCGGCCACAAGCGCCGTCGTCAAGAGGGCACGCCGCTGCTCATGAACAAGTTCAAGACCCACATCGCGCACCACTACGACCAGTCTACCCAGAGCAAGTACGTGCGCTAGATCTGCCTTCATGCGCCCCCCTAACCTTTGCCAGGATTCTGCAGACCGTGGAGGATGCAGACGGCTTGTACCAGATGCCGGTTGACAAGTTCACCGACCTCTTTGTCAAGGCATAAATGTAAAGCAGGGAGTGCAGGAAAATGCAAGGAGTTTTTTCATCTTCACTGGGTCTCCGAAAAAACGTGCTCCTCTATATCGTGCATGCCCGCCTGAATCCTCTACTCTACAACAGTCCGTTGGTTTCCAAGAGCAACACAATCGCTGCATGGGAGATAGGGTTGAGAACGAGACAAGTGTTCTGAAAAGTCACGTACCGTGTACGATTTCCGGTATGCTCTGCTGAGTGGTGTCCGCCACGATGTCCGCATCAGTGGGTGCCTCATACACGTCGTCTGTTCAAGAGACGTTTTAGAGTTTGCCTTCCAAATGCATTCACACGCACCGATACCCGTGAAGCCCTTGATCTCGCCCGCACGCGCCTTCTTGTACACCCCCTTACGGTCGAACTTCTCGCAGTGCTCCAGCGGCGTTGCAACATGGATGAGGAAGAAGTTGGCGCCCGAGCCACCACTTTGGAGAATTGTCTCCTTCGCTGCCTTGCGCGAGTGCGCGTAGGGTGCGATGGGCGCCGCGATAACTGCCGCGCCTGCACGCGTCAACTCTGCGGACACAAAGGCGATACGCTTTGTTTAGGTATCGTGAGCAAGAGTGCGCAAAGAAAGGGGACTTCAGTATGTGTACAGACCTGGATGTTTTTGTGGCGGTCCTCGCGCGAGAACCCGAGTTCCGCGGACAGCTCCGAGCGCACGGTCTCGCCGAGTAGGAGGGAGACGCTGCGTCCACCTTGCTGGTTCAAGGTGACCTGGAGAGCGCGCGCTATCGTATCCTTGCCGGAGTTGTACAGGCCAGTAAGGAACACTGTGTGCGGGATATGTTAAAGACTTGATAATACGGCAACAAACGAGATGCCACGCACAAACGAAACCCTGCTTTGTCCGAGGAGGGTAGCTTTCGCGCAAAACTTTCACAACGGTGCTAGGACGAGGTCAGCGAACCGTCTTCGACTTGTGCTGGACGCTCACTCGTAGCTGAACCAGTCAGGAATCGGTGCGCCAGTTCGCAGCCTCTTGCGCAACTCTGTCCCGCTGATATCGAGTGTCTGCACACCAGCAGGAACTGATAGCCTGCGTCAGAATTCCAAGCTGCATCCTAGTGGACGGAAACGCACCTTCATCCACAGGCATATACTCGTCCGTCGACGGAAGGTAGGTCATTTGCTGGAACGGCACCATCTCAATATTCAGCTCGTCCTTGTACTTGGTGACGAGCTCCTGCGCGTCGTATGGGCCGTAGAAGTCCTTCCCCTGCGAGTTCTTGCCCGGCCCGGCGTGGTCGCGTCCTACGATGAAGTGTGTCGCGCCAAAGTTCTTGCGGATGATCGAGTGCCAGACTGCCTCGCGCGGACCCGCCATGCGCATGGCCAGAGGAAGGAGCGCGAGATGCGCCATGCCGTTGGGGTACTTTGGCATAAGCGCCTCATACACGCGTACACGCCTGGATATATGTCATTAGGATGAGTGGGAGGCGGAAAGCGACACGGACGTACGTGTAATGATCGACATCTCCAGGTTTTGTCAGACCCACGACGGGTTGGATCAGGATGTTGGCTTGTCGTTGACGCGCGGCGCGGACAGTCAACTCGCGATGTGCGCGGTGCATGGGGTTACGGGTCTGTGCACCAGGTCAGCTATGAACTTCGAAGTCTCGCGCAAGACAGACCTGGAATGCAACGACCTTCCTCCACGCGAGCTTCTTGAAGTGCGCACGCAACTCAGACGGCGTATAGCGGAGCGCAGCATAGTCGAAATGCGCTGGAGCCTTAATAGCTTCGACCTTGCCACCGACATACAACTCCTTAACGCGGTTGTGCAAGTATGCAACAGCGGGATGTGCGCTGTCGTCCGCGCCAAAGACGCGTTCGGCCTCGAGCGGCTTGTTCGGTGTGTAGATGTCCTCGACGGTGAGGATCGCAAGCGCCTCGTCGTCGCGGGGATCGAGAAGTGAAATGCGCGCGCCGGGCTTGATGCCCAGTCGTTCGATGTCGGTGGCAGAGACGTCGAGGTTGATTGGGATGGGGAACAGCGAACCGTCCGCTAATCTGAGCGTTTCTACGACGCTGCGATGTGACCGTAAGCGCAAGCACAGCGGATGTACGTTCCGCACACACGATTTGTAGTCTGCCTCGTTAAGGAAGCCCTCGAGCGGACTGAAGCCTCCGTTGAGGATGAGCTCGAGGTCGCACAGTTGGCGCTTCACAGCGGCGCATTAGCACAATGCTTACAACGAGCATGCGAGCGTACGCACATCGGTCAATACGAGGTCAGGCAGCGTCGCAGCCTCTTCCGCGAGCGCCTGTTGCCTGGGCTCGTCGCGCACGAGCAAATCCTGCAGCCTGCTTAGCCGGCGCAATCACCATCCGTACGCTTCGTACCTTGAGAACGCCGCCGTGGGGAGTGTTGGCCATCGCAGTGTCGCTAAGAAATGCGGGGATATTGGTTGGACGGTCGGGCAGAGTACGGCCGCATGCTTTCAAGGCGAGATTCGTGTCGTGTCCTCAGTATGGCGTGCTCGTCGCGACAACGGCCACTCCGTAATTCGCTGCCGCCAGTCTTTCGGCGCCCCCGGTCCGACCAGTCCGCGGAGGTGCTGCGCTGGGCGTCCTCATGGAACTTGTCTCCGTGCATCTGCTAGCGCGCGTCCATGACGCAGACCAAAACGACAAACACGTTTTGAAAGACCGACGGCGTCTCTTGTCTCTCAACTTCGGCTGCTGTCACACCTGGCGCGTACTGTGGGACCTGCAATTTACTTATTGCTTCTAAGCTACGGAGGACAGGCATTTCAAACACCTATACAACAGGCACGAGAAGGCGTACCGCCTTCGCTCTGGCGGCCTGATCTTGCTACTGAGTACAACCTGGGACTCGGGACGTGGACGGATGCGTGCTGGAAGGAGCAACGAAAAGAGGGAAAAGCTCGAGGAATGGACAACACTGTCAACAGCAGTCGAGCTGGAAACGAGGAAAGGGAAAAGGATAAACCACACCGCGCCGCGCCGCGCTTATATGTTTCGTACAGGGATTTCGAGACTTCGGGTGCAACTCGTGAAGGCGGCGGCGACGGCGGGAGTGCTGGCTGGTGCTTGGAGCTAAAGCGACATGACGGCGAACCGTTGGATGGAACGTGGAACGTGGAACGAGGCATAATCGAGAAGATGCAATGAGGAGGAGGAGAACCCTGGAATGGCTCGTCGTCGTGCGCGTGAGTGTACGAAACCGGGCGACAGTGCCGAAATGACGAGCTTGCAGGAGACCAGGACGCGCACGGCGCGGCCAGCCAGGGCCAGACGATGGATAGGGAAACGAACCGAATGAGCAACAGAGGAGAAAAGCGAGTCGGCTTGCATGCTAGGCGAGAAACGTATGTTCGTGAAACTTCGTGTCGACTCGTGGCGCGCGCGCGTTCAGACCATGACGCTGACCGCAGTGACCTGGGCCTCGACAGGCTGCGTGACGGTTGGACCGGCGGCGGAGGACTCGAGCTGCAGGAAAGAGATGTCGTCCTTCGACTTCTCCGCCTTCGGCTTGAGCTTCTTGCCCTTGCTGCCGCCGGGGAGGTTGATCTTGACCTTGGGCACCACCGGCTCCTCAACCGCTATCGTCGGCAGGTCCGCCTTGCTCTGCGCGACGAACTCACTCGGTGCCGTCTCCGGCGCCGCCTCAGTAGACTTGGACATGGACCCCCTCCTCCAAGTGAGCGCGGTCGCAGACTTGGTACCCTTCGGCGTCTTCCTCACGTTCGGCGACGAAGGGAGCGCGCGTTGGTGATATGAGTGCTCCGGCTCCTCTGGTACCGGAGGCAGACCACCCGAGTTCTGGCGAAGGCGCGAGAGGGGAATCGAGCGTGCGCCCGCGAGGTTGGCCGTCGACGGCGACTTGGGCAGCTTCTTGCTCATGCTCTTCTGCTGCTGCTGCTGCTGCTGCTGCTGCTGTTGCTGCTGATCCTGCTGCTGCTTGCCGTTGACGATGTCCCAGACGGAGATGTTCTTGCCATCCGCGGTGACGTGCGCGCCGGGCGAGCGATAGTTGTTCCAGTGGAGCGGGAGGCTGGGCAGAAGGGGCGTGACGGGAAGCGAAACAGCCTGGCGAGGGACAGCGTGCTGCTCGTTCTGGCGAAGCGGGCCGAGGACGAGACGGCGGAGCTGCTCAGATAACTCCTGCGACGACGGGCTGTCGCTGCTGCTGGCTGTGCTAGCGGAGATCATGCTGGCGGGTGTGTTCGGGCTCTGCATCAAGTCCCAACGACGCTGGATCATGTCGCGTTCCTCCTGGGTCAGAGGTGAGAAGGCGGACGCGAACATAGGGGTCGACAAGCCCGGCGGTGTCGGGAGCGTGTTGCCGTGGAGGCGCGCGAGCAGTGACGTCCTCTCGGCAATGTGAGTCGCGTCGTTATCGTGGTTGATGTTGAGCAGAGTGAGGAGGTCAGTCGGCTTCGACACAGAGATGGTGTGGCTGCGCTGGCGCTTCGACTGCTCGTCCATCCTGGCCACAGCCTCCCGACGAATGCGCGCGTACACCGGGTCTTCCTCTAACTCGTCAGGCTGATACACGACGGGGTGCTGCATTGGAGGAATTGGCTGATCCTTGCGTCCCACGGCGGCCGGGCTGTTGTAGGCATCGTTCATCGTCATAGCGTGGCGATACGTCTGCGGCTCTGGCGTGTATTGCTGCCTCGGCCGCTGCTGACGCGGGCCGCGCACATTCTTGCGATCCTTCGAACCGTACGAGCGAGGGGTATGGCGCATAGCGTTGGCCGGCGGGCCAAACTGGCCTGGGTACTGCTGAACTGCTGGGACGTAGCCGTTCTCCTCGGTGTGGGCGTCGAGACCCCAGATGACTGTCTGAAGACTGCTCTGTTCTTCGATGACGGTTCCCTCGGCGCCGCTGCAAAAGGAGTCACTACACAGTCAACGCTGAACAATGCATGTTACGTACGACGGGCAGCGAGCGTAAGGAAGAGAGGCGGGACCGTGAAGTGCGGGAATGGGCCGAGGCGGCGAGCTCCACGTCACCCAGCCTGCAGATCAGGGTGAGAGACGTCTGCGAACTACGACGATCCACGTACCCTCTTCGTTGACTTCGGCATGCTCTTCCTTTGCCTGCTCGCCGGGTAGTGGTTTCTCTGCTTGGGTTTGCGGCTGTGCTTGCGGCTTGGGTTGAGGCGTCTTGGGCGGCTGAGGTGGGAGCTGCGGCTGAGGCGGGAGCTGCTGCTGGGGCGGGAGTTGCTGCTGGTGCTGGACCTGTTGCTGCTGGTGGAACGGAGGCTGATGCTGGTACGGCTGTTGCGGAAGCTGGTACGGCTGTTGCGGAGGCTGAT